>CANJKZ010000611.1:0-183131 GCA_947471745.1 Closterium sp. Naga37s-1 | reverse complement strand
GGGTGATGGAGAGTTGGAGAATGGGCGGGGGTGATGGAAAGCGGGAGAATGGGGCGGGGTGATGGAAGGAGGGAGAATGGGGCGGGGCACTGGATGGCGGGAGAATGGGGCGGGGTGATGGAAAGCGGGAGAATGGGGCGGGGGTGATGGAAGCGGAGAATGGGGCGGGGCGATGGAAAGCGGGAGAATGGTGCGGGGTGATGGAAAGCGGGAGAATGGGGCGGGGTGATGGAAAGGGGGAGAAGGGGGCGGGGTGATGGAAGCGGGAGAATGGGGCGGGGTGATGGAAGGAGGGAGAATGGGGGCGGGGGATGGAGCGGGAGAAGGGGCGGGGTGATGGAAAGCGGGAGAATGGGGCGGGGTGATGGAAAAGCGGGAGAATGGGGCGGGGTGATGGAAAGCGGGAGAATGGGGCGGGGTGATGGAAAGCGGGAGAATGGGGCGGGGTGATGGAAAGCGGGAGAATGGGGCGGGGTGATGGAAGGCGGGAGAATGGGGCAAGGTGATGGAAGGAGGGAGAATGGGGCGGGGTGAGGAGGGAGAATGGGGCGGGGTGATGGAAAGCGGGAGAATGGGGCGGGATGATGGAAAGCGGGAGAATGGGGCGGGGTGATGGAAAGCGGGAGAATGGGGCGGGGTGATGGAAAGCAGGAGAATGGGGCGGGGTGATGGAAGGAGGGAGAATGGGGCGGGGTGATGGAAGGAGGGAGAATGGGGCGGGGTGATGGAAAGCGGAAGAATGGGGCGGGGTGATGGAAAGGCGGGAGAATGGGGCGAAGTGATGGAAAGCGGGAGAATGGGGGGGGGTGATGGAAAACGGGAGAATGGGGCGGGGTGATGGAAAGCAGGAGAATGGGGCGGGGTGATGTAAGGAGGGAGAATGGGGGGGGTGATGGAAAGCGGGAGAATGGGGCAGGGTGATGGAAAGCGGGAGAATGGGGCGGGATGATGGATAGCGGGAGAATGGGGCGGGGTGATGGAAAACGAGAGAATGAAGCGGGGTGATGGAAAGCGGTAGAATGGGGCGGGGTGATGGAAAGCGGGAGAATGGGGCGGGGTGATGGGAAGCGGGAGAATGGGGCGGGGTGATGGAAGGAGGGAGAATGGGGCGGGGCGATGGAAGGAGGGAGAATGGGGCGGGGCGATGGAAAGCGGGAGAATGGGGCGGGGTGATGGAAAGCGGGAGAATGGGGCAGGGTGATGGAAAGCGGGAGAATGGGGCCGGGTGATGGAAAGCAGGAGAATGGGGCGGGCTGATGGAATGCGGGAGAATGAGGCGGGGTGATGGAAAGCGGGAGAATGGGGCGGGGTGATGGAAAGCGGGAGAATGGGGCGGGGTGATGGAAAGCAGGGAGATTGGGGCGGGGTGATGGAACGCGGGAGAATGGGGCGGTGTGATGGAAAGCGGGAGAATGGGGCGGGGTGATGAAAAGCGGGAGAATGGGGCGGGGTGATGGAAGGAGGGAGAATGGGGCGGGGTGATGGAAGGAGGGAGAATGAGGCGGGTGATGGAAAGCGGGAGAATGGGGCGGGGTGATGGAAAGCGGGAGAACGGGCGGGGTGATGGAAAGCGGGAGAATGGGGCGGGTGATGGAAAGCGGGAGAATGGGGAGGGGTGATGGAAGGAGGGAGAATGGGGCGGGTGATGGAAGGAGGGAGAATGGGGCGGGGTGATGGAAAGCGGGAGAATGGGGCGGTGTATGGAAAGCGGGGGAATAAGGCGGGCGATGAAACGTGAGAATGGGGCGGGTGATGGAAGGAGGAGAATGGGGCGGGTGATGGGAAGCGGGAGAATGGGGCGGGGTGATGGAAGGAGGGAGAATGGGCGGGGTGATGGAAAGCGGGAGAATGGGGCGGGGTGATGGAAAGCGAGAGAATGGGGGGGCGGGGGTGATGGAAGGCGGGAGAATGGGGTGGGGTGAAGGAAAGCGGGAGAATGGGGCGGGGTGATGGAAAGCGGAGAATGGGGCGGGTGATGGAAAGCGGGAGAATGGGGCGGGGTGATGGAAAGCGGGAGAATGGGGCGGGGTGGTGGAAAGCGGGAGAATGGGGCGGGGTGGATGGAAGGAGGGAGGAATGGGGGCGGGGTGATGGAAGGAGGGAGAATGGGGCGGGATGATGGAAAGCGGGAGAATGGGGCGGGGTGATGGAAAGCGGGAGAATGGGGCGGGATGATGTAAGGAGGGAGAATGGGGCGGGGTGATGGAACGTGGGAGAATGAAGCGGGGTGATGGAAAGCGGGAGAATGGGGCGGGATGATGTAAGGAGGGAGAATGGGGGCGGGGTGATGGAAAGCGGGGAGAATGGGGCGGGGTGACGGAAAGCGTGAGAATGGGTGGGGTGATCGAAGGAGGGAGAATGGGGCGGGGTGATGGAAGGAGGGAGAATGGGGCGGGGTGATGGAAGGAGGGAGAATGGGGCGGGGTGATGGAAAGCGGGAGAATGGGGCGGGGTGATGGAAGGAGGGAGAATGGGGCGGGGTGATGGAAAGCGGGAGAATGGGGCGGGGTGATGGAAAGCGAGAGAATGGGGCGGGGTGATGGAAGGCGGGAGAATGGGGTGGGGTGAAGGAAAGCGGGAGAATGGGGCGGGGTGATGGAAAGCGGGAGAATGGGGCGGGGTGATGGAAAGCGGGAGAATGGGGCGGGGTGATGGAAAGCGGGAGAATGGGGCGGGGTGATGGAAGGAGGGAGAATGGGGCGGGGTGATGGAAGGAGGGAGAATGGGGCGGGATGATGGAAAGCGAGAGAATGTGGAGGGTGATGGAAAGCGGGAGAATGGGGCGGGATGATGTAAGGAGGAAGAATGGGGCGGGGTGATGGAAAGCGGGAGAATGAAGCGGGGTGATGGAAAGCGGGAGAATGGGGCGGGATGATGTAAGGAGGGACAATGGGGCGGGGTGATGGAAAGCGGGAGAATGGGGCGGGGTGATGGAAGGCGGGAGAATGGGGTGGGGTGAAGGAAAGCGGGAGAATGGGGCGGGGTGATGTAAAGCGGGAGAATGGGGCAGGGTGATGGAAAGCGGGAGAATGGGGCGGGATGATGGAAAGCGGAAGAATGGGGCGGGGTGATGGAAAGCGGGAGAATGGGGCGGGGGTGATGGAAAGCAGGAGAATGGGGCGGGGTGATCTAAGGAGGGAGAATGGGGCGGGGTGATGGAAAGCGGGAGAATGGGGCAGGGTGATGGAAAGCGGGAGAATGGGGCGGGATGATGGATAGCGGGAGAATGGGCGGGGTGATGGAAAACGGGAGAATGAAGCGGGGTGATGGAAAGCGGGAGAATGGGGCGGGGTGATGGAAAGCGGGAAAATGGGGCGGGGTGATGGAAGGAGGGAGAATGGGGCGGGGCGATGGAAAGCGGGAGAATGGGGCGGGGTGATGGAAAGCGGGAGAATGGGGCGGGGTGATGGAAAGCGGGAGAATGGGGCCGGGGTGATGGAAAGCAGGAGAATGGGGCGGGGTGATGGAATGCGGGAGAATGGGGCGGGGTGATGGAAAGCGGGAGAATGGGGCGGGGTGATGGAAAGCAGGAGATTGGGGCGGGGTGATGGAACGCGGGAGAATGGGGGCGGTGTGATGGAAAGCGGGAGAATGGGGCGGGGTGATGGAAGGAGGGAGAATGGGGCGGGGTGATGGAAGGAGGGAGAATGAGGCGGGATGATGGAAAGCGGGAGAATGGGGCGGGGTGATGGAAAGCGGGAGAACGGGGCGGGGTGATGGAAAGCGGGAGAATGGGGCGGGGTGATGGAAAGCGGGAGAATGGGGAGGGGTGATGGAAGGAGGGGGAATGGGGCGGGGTGATGGAAGGAGGGAGAATGGAGCGGGGTGATAGAAAGCGGGAGAATGGGGCGGTGTGATGGAAAGCGGGGGAATAAGGCGGGGAGATGGAAAACGGGAGAATGGGGCGGGTGATGGAAAGCGGAGAATCGGGCGGGGTGATGGAAAGCGGGAGAATGGGGCCGGGTGATGGAAAGCAGGAGAATGGGGCGGGGTGATGGAAAGCGGGAGAATGGGGCGGGGTGATGGAAAGCATGAGATTGGGGCGGGGTGATGGAACGCGGGAGAATGGGGCGGTGTGATGGAAAGCGGGAGAATGGGGCGGGGTGATGGAAGGAGGGAGAATGGGGTAGGGTGATGGAAGGAGGGAGAATAAGGCGGGATGATGGAAAGCGGGAGAATGGGGCGGGGTGATGGAAAGCGGGAGAACGGGGCGGGGTGATGGAAAGCGGGAGAATGGGGCGGGGTGATGGAAAGCAGGAGAATGGGGAGGGGTGATGGAAGGAGGGGGAATGGGGCGGGGTGATGGAAGGAGGGAGAATGGGGCGGGGTGATGGAAAGCGGGAGAATGGGGCGGTGTGATGGAAAGCGGGGGAATAAGGCGGGGCGATGGAAAACGGGAGAATGGGGCGGGTGATGGAAAGCGGGAGAATCGGGCGGGGTGATGGAAAGCGGGAGAATGGGGCGGGGTGATGGAAAGCGGGAGAATGGGGCGGGATGATGGAAAGCGGGAGAATGGGGCGAGGTGATGGAAAGCGGGAGAATGGGGCGGGGTGATGGAAGGAGGGAGAATGGGGCGGGGTGATGGAAGGAGGGAGAATGGGGCGGGTGATGGAAAGCGGGAGAATGGGGCGGGGTGATGGAAGGAGGGAGAATGGGGCGGGGCGATGGAAGGAGGGAGAATGGGGCGGGGCGATGGAAAGCGGGAGAATGGGGCGGGGTGATGGAAAGCGGGAGAATGGGGCAGGGTGATGGAAAGCGGGAGAATGGGGCCGGGTGATGGAAAGCAGGAGAATGGGGCGGGCTGATGGAATGCGGGAGAATGAGGCGGGGTGATGGAAAGCGGGAGAATGGGGCGGGGTGATGGAAAGTGGGAGAATGGGGCGGGGTGATGGAAAGCAGGAGATTGGGGCGGGGTGATGGAACGCGGGAGAATTGGGCGGTGTGATGGAAAGCGGGAGAATGGGGCGGGGTGATGAAAAGCGGGAGAATGGGGCGGGGTGATGGAAGGAGGGAGAATGAGGCGGGGTGATGGAAAGCGGGAGAATGGGGCGGGGTGATGGAAAGCGGGAGAACGGGGCGGGGTGATGGAAAGCGGGAGAATGGGGCGGGGTGATGGAAAGCGGGAGAATGGGGAGGGGTGATGGAAGGAGGGAGAATGGGGCGGGGTGATGGAAGGAGGGAGAATGGGGCGGGGTGATGGAAAGCGGGAGAATGGGGCGGTGTGATGGAAAGCGGGGGAATAAGGCGGGGGCGATGGAAAACGGGAGAATGGGGCGGGTGATGGAAGGAGGGAGAATGGGGCGGGGTGATGGGAAGCGGGAGAATGGGGCGGGGTGATGGAAGGAGGGAGAATGGGGCGGGGTGATGGAAAGCGGGAGAATGGGGCGGGGTGATGGAAAGCGAGAGAATGGGGCGGGGTGATGGAAGGCGGGAGAATGGGGTGGGGTGAAGGAAAGCGGGGAGAATGGGGCGGGGTGATGGAAAGCGGGAGAATGGGGCGGGGTGATGGAAAGCGGGAGAATGGGGCGGGGTGATGGAAAGCGGGAGAATGGGGCGGGGTGGTGGAAAGCGGGAGAATGGGGCGGGGTGATGGAAGGAGGGAGAATGGGGCGGGGTGATGGAAGGAGGGAGAATGGGGCGGGATGATGGAAAGCGGGAGAATGGGGCGGGGTGGTGGAAAGCGGGAGAATGGGGCGGGATGATGTAAGGAGGGAGAATGGGGCGGGGTGATGGAAAGCGGGAGAATGAAGCGGGGTGATGGAAAGCGGGAGAATGGGGCGGGATGATGTAAGGAGGGAGAATGGGGCGGGGTGATGGAAAGCGGGAGAATGGGGCGGGGTGACGGAAAGCGTGAGAATGGGTGGGGTGATCGAAGGAGGGAGAATGGGGCGGGGTGATGGAAGGAGGGAGAATGGGGCGGGGTGATGGAAGGAGGGAGAATGGGGCGGGGTGATGGAAAGCGGGAGAATGGGGCGGGGTGATGGAAGGAGGGAGAATGGGGCGGGGTGATGGAAAGCGGGAGAATGGGGCGGGGTGATGGAAAGCGAGAGAATGGGGCGGGGTGATGGAAGGCGGGAGAATGGGGTGGGGTGAAGGAAAGCGGGAGAATGGGGCGGGGTGATGGAAAGCGGGAGAATGGGGCGGGGTGATGGAAAGCGGGAGAATGGGGCGGGGTGATGGAAAGCGGGAGAATGGGGCGGGGTGATGGAAGGAGGGAGAATGGGGCGGGGTGATGGAAGGAGGGAGAATGGGGCGGGATGATGGAAAGCGAGAGAATGTGGAGGGTGATGGAAAGCGGGAGAATGGGGCGGGATGATGTAAGGAGGAAGAATGGGGCGGGGTGATGGAAAGCGGGAGAATGAAGCGGGGTGATGGAAAGCGGGAGAATGGGGCGGGATGATGTAAGGAGGGAGAATGGGGCGGGGTGATGGAAAGCGGGAGAATGGGGCGGGGTGATGGAAGGCGGGAGAATGGGGTGGGGTGAAGGAAAGCGGGAGAATGGGGAGGGGTGATGTAAAGCGGGAGAATGGGGCAGGGTGATGGAAAGCGGGAGAATGGGGCGGGATGATGGAAAGCGGAAGAATGGGGCGGGGTGATGGAAAGCGGGAGAATGGGGCGGGGTGATGGAAAGCAGGAGAATGGGGCGGGGTGATGTAAGGAGGGAGAATGGGGCGGGGTGATGGAAAGCGGGAGAATGGGGCAGGGTGATGGAAAGCGGGAGAATGGGGCGGGATGATGGATAGCGGGAGAATGGGGCCGGGTGATGGAAAACGGGAGAATGAAGCGGGGTGATGGAAAGCGGGAGAATGGGGCGGGGTGATGGAAAGCGGGAAAATGGGGCGGGGTGATGGAAGGAGGGAGAATGGGGCGGGGCGATGGAAAGCGGGAGAATGGGGCGGGGTGATGGAAAGCGGGAGAATGGGGCGGGGTGATGGAAAGCGGGAGAATGGGGCCGGGTGATGGAAAGCAGGAGAATGGGGCAGGGTGATGGAATGCGGGAGAATGGGGCGGGGTGATGGAAAACGGGAGAATGGGGCGGGGTGATGGAAAGCAGGAGATTGGGGCGGGGTGATGGAACGCGGGAGAATGGGGCGGTGTGATGGAAAGCGGGAGAATGGGGCGGGGTGATGGAAGGAGGGAGAATGGGGCGGGGTGATGGAAGGAGGGAGAATGAGGCGGGATGATGGAAAGCGGGAGAATGGGGCGGGGTGATGGAAAGCGGGAGAACGGGGCGGGTTGATGGAAAGCGGGAGAATGGGGCGGGGTGATGGAAAGCGGGAGAATGGGGAGGGGTGATGGAAGGAGGGGGAATGGGGCGGGGTGATGGAAGGAGGGAGAATGGGGCGGGGTGATGGAAAGCGGGAGAATGGGGCGGTGTGATGGAAAGCGGGGGAATAAGGCGGGGAGATGGAAAACGGGAGAATGGGGCGGGTGATGGAAAGCGGGAGAATCGGGCGGGGTGATGGAAAGCGGGAGAATGGGGCCGGGTGATGGAAAGCAGGAGAATGGGGCGGGGTGATGGAAAGCGGGAGAATGGGGCGGGGTGATGGAAAGCATGAGATTGGGGCGGGGTGATGGAACGCGGGAGAATGGGGCGGTGTGATGGAAAGCGGGAGAATGGGGCGGGGTGATGGAAGGAGGGAGAATGGGGCGGGGTGATGGAAGGAGGGAGAATAAGGCGGGATGATGGAAAGCGGGAGAATGGGGCGGGGTGATGGAAAGCGGGAGAACGGGGCGGGGTGATGGAAAGCGGGAGAATGGGGCAGGGTGATGGAAAGCAGGAGAATGGGGAGGGGTGATGGAAGGAGGGGGAATGGGGCGGGGTGATGGAAGGAGGGAGAATGGGGCGGGGTGATGGAAAGCGGGAGAATGGGGCGGTGTGATGGAAAGCGGGGGAATAAGGCGGGGCGATGGAAAACGGGAGAATGGGGCGGGTGATGGAAAGCGGGAGAATCGGGCGGGGTGATGGAAAGCGGGAGAATGGGGCGGGGTGATGGAAAGCGGGAGAATGGGGCGGGGTGATGGAAAGCGGGAGAATGGGGCGAGGTGATGGAAAGCGGGAGAATGGGGCGGGGTGATGGAAGGAGGGAGAATGGGGCGGGGTGATGGAAGGAGGGAGAATGGGGCGGGTGATGGAAAGCGGGAGAATGGGGCGGGGTGATGGAAGGAGGGAGAATGGGGCGGGGTGTAGAAAGTGGGAGAATGGGGCGGGGTGATGGAAAGCGGGAGAATGGGGCAGGGTGATGGAAAGCGGGAGAATGGGGCGGGGTGGAGGAAAGCGGGAGAATGGGGCGGGGTGATCGAAAGCGGGTTTATGGGCGGGGTGATGGAAGGAGGGAGAATGGGGCGGGGTGATGGAAGGAGGGAGAATGGGGCGGGGTGATGGAAGGAGGGAGAATGGGGCGGGGTGATGGAAGGAGGGAGAATCGGGCGGGGT
Organism: Closterium sp. Naga37s-1; assembly: GCA_947471745.1. NCBI lineage: Eukaryota > Viridiplantae > Streptophyta > Zygnematophyceae > Desmidiales > Closteriaceae > Closterium > Closterium sp. Naga37s-1. The sequence goes on along the minus strand of CANJKZ010000611.1, from coordinate 174,694 downwards.
GATGGAAAGCGGGAGAATGGGGCGGGGTGATGGAAAGCGGGAGAATGGGGCGGGGTGATGGAAAGCGGGAGAATGGGGCGAGGTGATGGAAAGCGGGAGAATGGGGCGGGGTGATGGAAGGAGGGAGAATGGGGCGGGGCGATGGATGGCGGGAGAATGGGGCGGGGTGATGGAAAGCGGGAGAATGGGGCGGGGTGATGGAAAGCGGGAGAATGGGGCGGGGTGATCCAGGAGCTTGCCTGGTCCAGGAGCGTGCCTGGTCCAGGAGCTTGCCTGGTCCAGGAGCTTGCCTGGTCCAGGAGCTTGCCTGGTCCAGGAGCTTGCCTGGTCCAAGAGCTTGCCTGGTCGAAGAGCTTGCCTGGTTTAGGAGCTTGCCTGGTCCAGGATCTTGCCTGGTTTAGGAGCTTGCCTGGTCCAGGAGCTTGCCTGGTTTAGGAGCTTGCCTGGTCCAAGAGCTTGCCTGGTCCAGGAGCTTGCCTGGTCCAGGAGCTTGTCTGGTCCAGGAGCTTGCCTGGTCCAGCAGCTAGCCTGGTCCTGGAGCTTGCCTGGTCCAGGAGCTTGCCTGGTACAGGAGCTTGCCTGGTCCAAGAGCTTGCCAGGTCCAAGAGCTTGCCTGGTTTAGGAGCATGCCTGGTCCAAGAGCTTGCCTGGTCCAGGAGCTTGCCTCGTCAAGGAGCTTGCCTGGTCCAGGAGCTGGCCTGGTCCAGGAGCGTGCCTGGTCCTTGAATATGCCTGGTCCAGGAGCGTGCCTAGTCCATGAGCTTGCCTCGTCCAGGAGCTTGCCTGGTCCAGGAGCTTGCCTGGTCCAGCAGCTTGCCTAGTCCAGATGCGTGCGAGGTTCAGAAGCTTGCCTGGTCCAGGAGCTTGACTGGTGCAAGAGCTTGCCTGGTCCAGGAGCTTGCCTGGTCCACGAGCTTGCCTGGTCCAAGAGCGTGCCTGGTCCAGGAGCTTGCCTGGTCCAGGAGCTTGCCTGGTCAAGGAGCTTGCCTGGTCGAGGAGTTGGCCTGGTCCAGGAGCGTGCCTGGTCCAGGAGCTTGCCTGGTCCAGGAGCTTGCCTGGTCCAGGAGCTTGCCTGGTCCAGGAGCTTGCCTGGTCCAAGAGCTTGCCTGGTCGAAGAGCTTGCCTGGTTTAGGAGCTTGCCTGGTCCAGGAGCTTGCCTGGTTTAGGAGCTTGCCTGGTCCAGGAGCTTGCCTGGTTTAGGAGCTTGCCTGGTCCAAGAGCTTGCCTGGTCCAGGAGCTTGCCTGGTCCAACAGCTAGCCTGGTCCTGGAGCTTGCCTGGTCCAGGAGCTTGCCTGGTCCAGGAGCTTGCCTGGTCCAGCAGCTTGCCTAGTCCAGGAACGTGCGAGGTCCAGGAGCTTGCCTGGTCCAGGAGCTTGCCTGGTCCAGGAGCTTGCCTGGTCCTCGAGCTTGCCTGGTCCAGGAGCTTGCCTGGTCCAGGAGCTTGCCTGGTCCAGGAGCTTGCCTGGTCCAGGAGCTTGCCTGGTCCAGGAGCTTGCCTGGTCCAAGAGCTTGCCTGGTCCAGGATCTTGCCTGGTCCAGGATCTTGTCTGGTCCAGGAGCGTGCCTGGTCCAGGAGATTGCCTGGTCCAAGAGCTTGCCTGGTCCAGGAGCTTGTCTGGTCCAAGAGCTTGCCTGGTCCAAGAGCTTGCCTGGTTGAGGAGCTGGCCTGGTCCAGAAGCGTGCCTGGTCCAGGAGCTTGCCTGGTCCAGGAGCTTGCCTGGTCCAGGAGCTTGCCTGGTCCAGGAGCTTGCCTGGTCCAGGAGCTTGCCTGGTCCAAGAGCTTGCCTGGTCGAAGAGCTTGCCTGGTTTAGGAGCTTGCCTGGTCCAAGAGCTTGCCTGGTCCAGGAGCTTGCCTGGTCCAGGAGCTTGCCTCGTCCAGGAGCTTGCCTGGTCCAGCAGCTTGCCTGGTCCTGGAGCTTGCCTGGTCCAGGAGCTTGCCTGGTCCAGCAGCTTGCTTGGTCCAGGAGTTTGCCTGGTCCAGGAGCTTGCCTGGTCCAGGAGCTTGCCTTGTCCAAGAGCTTGTCTAGTCCAGGAGCTTGCCTGGTCCAGGAGCTTGCCTGGTCCAGGAGCTTGCCTGGTCCAGGAGCTTGCCTGGTCCAGGAGCTTGCCTGGTCCAGGAGCTTGCCTGGTCCTGGAGCTTGCCTGGTCCAGGAGCTTGCCTGGTCTAGGAGCTTGCCTGGTCCAGGAGCGTGCCTGGTCCAGGAGCTTGCCTCGTCCAGGAGCTTGCCTGGTCCAGGAGCTTGCCTGGTCTAGGAGCTTGCCTGGTCCAGGAGCTTGCCTGGTCCAGGAGCGTGCCTGGTCCAGGAGCTTGCCTGGTCATGGAGCTTGCCTGGTCCAGGAGATTGCCTGGTCCAGGAGTTTGCCTGGTCCTAGAGCTTGCCTAGTCCAGGAGCTTGCCTGGTCCAGGAGCTTGCCTGGTCCAGGAGCGTGCCTGGTCCAGGAGCTTGACTGGTCCAGGAGCTTGCCTTGTCTAGGAGCTCGCCTGGTCCAGGAGCTTGCCTGGTCCAGGAGCTTGCCTGGTCCAGGAGCTTGCCCGGTCCAGGAGCTTGCCTGGTCCAAGAGCTTGCCTGGTCCAGGAGCTTGCCTGGTCGAGGAGCTTGCCTGGTCGAAGAGCTTGCCTGGTCCAGGAGCTTGCCTGGTCCAGGAGCTTTCCCGGTCCAGGAGCTTGCCTGGTCCAGGAGCTTGCCTGGTCCAGGAGCTTGCCTGGTCCAGGAGTTTGCCTGGTCCAGGAGCTTGCCTGGTCCAGGAGCTTGCCTGGTCCAAGAGCTTGCCAGGTCCAAGAGCTTGCCTGGTTTAGGAGCATGCCTGGTCCAAGAGCTTGCCTGGTCCAGGAGCTTGCCTCGTCAAGGAGCTTGCCTGGTCCAGGAGCTGGCCTGGTCCAGGAGCGTGCCTGGTCCTTGAATGTGCCTGGTCCAGGAGCGTGCCTAGTCCATGAGCTTGCCTCGTCCAGGAGCTTGCCTGGTCCAGGAGCTTGCCTGGTCCAGGAGCTTGCCTGGTCCAGCAGCTTGCCTAGTCCAGGAGCGTGCGAGGTTCAGAAGCTTGCCTAGTCCAGGAGCTTGACTGGTCCAAGAGCTTGCCTGGTCCAGGAGCTTGCCTGGTCCACGAGCTTGCCTGGTCCAAGAGCGTGCCTGGTCCAGGAGCTTGCCTGGTCCAGGAGCTTGCCTGGTCCAGGAGCTTGCCTGGTCGAGGAGCTGGCCTGGTCCAGGAGCGTGCCTGGTCCAGGAGCTTGCCTGGTCCAGGAGCTTGCCTGGTCCAGGAGCTTGCCTGGTCCAGGAGCTTGCCTGGTCCAAGGGCTTGCCTAGTCGAAGAGCTTGCCTGGTTTAGGAGCTTGCCTGGTCCAGGATCTTGCCTGGTTTAGGAGCTTGCCTGGTCCAGGAGCTTGCCTGGTCCAGGAGCTTGTCTGGTCCAGGAGCTTGCCTGGTCCAGCAGCTAGCCTGGTCCTGGAGCTTGCCTGGTCCAGGAGCTTGCCTGGTCCAGGAGCTTGCCTGGTCCAAGAGCTTGCCAGGTCCAAGAGCTTGCCTGGTTTAGGAGCATGCCTGGTCCAAGAGCTTGCCTGGTCCAGGAGCTTGCCTCGTCAAGGAGCTTGCCTGATCCAGGAGCTGGCCTGGTCCAGGAGCGTGCCTGGTCCTTGAATATGCCTGGTCCAGGAGCGTGCCTAGTCCATGAGCTTGCCTCGTCCAGGAGCTTGCCTGGTCCAGGAGCTTGCCTGGTCCAGCAGCTTGCCTAGTCCAGGAGCATGCGAGGTTCAGAAGCTTGCCTGGTCCAGGAGCTTGACTGGTTCAAGAGCTTGCCTGGTCCAGGAGCTTGCCTGGTCCACGAGCTTGCCTGGTCCAAGAGCGTGCCTGGTCCAGGAGCTTGCCTGGTCCAGGAGCTTGCCTGGTCCAGGAGCTTGCCTGGTCGAGGAGCTGGCCTGGTCCAGTAGCGTGCCTGGTCCAGGAGCTTGCCTGGTCCAGGAGCTTGCCTGGTCCAGGAGCTTGCCTGGTCCAGGAGCTTGCCTGGTCCAAGAGCTTGCCTGGTCGAAGAGCTTGCCTGGTTTAGGAGCTTGCCTGGTCCAGGAGCTTGCCTGGTTTAGGAGCTTGCCTGGTCCAGGAGCTTGCCTGGTTTAGGAGCTTGCCTGGTCCAAGAGCTTGCGTGGTCCAGGAGCTTGCCTGGTCCAACAGCTAGCCTGGTCCTGGAGCTTGCCTGGTCCAGGAGCTTGCCTGGTCCAGGAGCTTGCCTGGTCCAGCAGCTTGCCTTGTCCAGGAACGTGCGAGGTCCAGGAGCTTGCCTGGTCCAGGAGCTTGCCTGGTCCAGGAGCTTGCCTGGTCCTCGAGCTTGCCTGGTCCAGGAGCTTGCCTGGTCCAGGAGCTTGCCTGGTCCAGGAGCTTGCCTAGTCCAGGAGCTTGCCTGGTCCAGGAGCTTGCCTGGTCCAAGAGCTTGCCTGGTCCAGGATCTTGCCTGGTCCAGGATCTTGTCTGGTCCAGGAGCGTGCCTGGTTTAGGAGATTGCCTGGTCCAGGAGCTTGCCTGGTCCAGGAGCTTGCCTGGTCCAAGAGCTTGCCTGGTCCAGGATCTTGCCTGGTCCAGGATCTTGTCTGGTCCAGGAGCGTGCCTGGTCCAGGAGATTGCCTGGTCCAGGAGCTTGCCTGGTCCACGAGCTTGCCTGGTCCAGGAGCTTGCCTGGTCCAGGAGCTTGCCTGGTCCAAGATCTTGCCTGGTCCAAGAGCTTGCCTGGTCCAGGAGCATGCCTGGTCCAAGAGCTTGCTTGGTCCAGGAGCTTGCCTCGTCAAGGAGATTGCCTGGTCCAGGAGCTGGCCTGGTCCAGGAGCGTGCGTGGTCCAGGAGTGTGCCTGGTCCAAGAGCTTGACTGGTCCAAGAGCTTGCCTGGTCCAGGAGCTTGCCTGGTCCAGGAGCTTGCCTGGTCCAGGAGCGTGCCAGGTCCAGGAGCTTGCCTGGTCCAGGAGCTTGCATGGTCCTGGAGCTTGCCTGGTCCAGGAGCTTGCCTGGTCTAGGAGCTTGCCTCGTCAAGGAGCTTGCCTGGTCCAAGAGCTGGCCTGGTCCAGGAGCGTGCCTGGTCCAGGAGTGTGCCTGGTCCAGGAGCGTGCCTAGTCCAGGAGCTTGCCTGGTCGAGGAGCTTGCCTGGTCCAGGAGCTTGCCTGGTCCAGGAGCTTGCCTGGTCCAGCAGCTTGCCTAGTCTAGAAACGTGCGAGGTCCAGGAGCTTGACTGGTCCAAGAACTTGCCTGGTCCCGGAGCTTGCCTTGTCCAGGAGCTTGCCTGGTCCAGGAGCGTGCCTGGTCCAGGAGCTTGCCTGGTCCAGGAGCTTGCCTGGTTCAGGAGCTTGCCTGGTCCAGCAGCTTGCCTAGTCAAGGATCGTGCGAGGTCCAGAAGCTTGCCTGGTCCAGGAGCTTGCCTGGTCCAGGAGCTTGCCTGGTCCAGGAGCTTGCCTGGTCCAGGAGCTTGCCTGGTCCAGGAGCTTACCTGGTCCAGGAGCTTGCCTGGTCCAGGAGCTTGCCTGGTCCAGTAGCTTGCCTGGTCCATGAGCTTGCCTGGTCCAAGAGCTTGCCTCGTCCAGGATCTTGCCTGGTCCAGGATCTTGTCTGGTCCAGGAGCGTGCCTGGTCCAGGAGATTGCCTGGTCCAGGAGCTTGCCTGGTCCAGGAGCTTGCCTGGTCCAAGAGCTTGCCTGGTCCAAGATCTTGCCTGGTCCAAGAGCTTGCCTGGTCCAGGAGCATGCCTGGTCCAAGAGCTTGCTTGGTCCAGGAGCTTGCCTCGTCAAGGAGATTGCCTGGTCCAGGAGCTGGCCTGGTCCAGGAGCGTGCGTGGTCCAGGAGTGTGCCTGGTCCAGAGCGTGCCTAGTCCAGGAGCTTGCCTGGCCCAGGAGCGTGCCTGGTTTAGGAGCTTGCCTGGTCCAGCAGCTTGCCTAGTCCAGGAGCGTGCCTGGTCCAGGAGCTTGCCTGGTCCAGCAGCTTGCCTAGTCCAGGAGCGTGCGAGGTCCAGAAGCTTGCCTGGTCCAAGAGCTTGACTGGTCCAAGAGCTTGCATGGTCTAGGAGCTTGTCTGGTCCAGGAGCTTGCCTGGTCCAGGAGCGTGCCTGGTCCAGGAGCTTGCTTGGTCCAGGAGCTTGCCTGGTCCTGGAGCTTGCCTGGTCCAGGAGCTTGCCTGGTCCAGGAGCTTGCCTCGTCAAGGAGCTTGCCTGGTCCAGGAGCTGGCTTGGTCCAGGAACGTGCCTGGTCCAGGAGTGTGCCTGGTCCACGAGCGTGCCTAGTCCAGGAGCTTGCCTGGGCCAGGAGCTTGCCTGGTCCAGGAGCTTGCCTGGTCCAGGAGCTTGCTTGGTTCAGCAGCTTGCCTAGTCCAGAAGCGTGCGAGGTCCAGAAGCTTGCCTGGTCCAGGAGCTTGACTGGTCCAGGAGCGTGCCTGGTCGAGGAGCTTGCCGTGGTCCAGGAGCTTGCTTGGTCCAGGAGTTGGCCTGGTCCAGGAGCGTGCCTGGTCCAGGAGCTTGCCTGGTCCAGGAGCTTGCCTGGTCCAGGAGCTTTCCTGGTCCAGGAACTTGCCTGGTCCAGGAGCTTGCCTGGTCCAGGAGCTTGCCTGGTCCAGGATCTTGCCTGGTCCAGGATCTTGTCTGGTCCAGGAGCGTGCCTGGTCCAGGAGCTTGCCTGGTCCAGGAGCTTGCCTGGTCCGGGAGCTTGCCTGGTCCAGGAGCTTGCCTAGTCCAGGAGCTTTCCTGGTCCAAGAGCTTGCCTGGTCCAAGAGCTTGCCTGGTCCAGGAGCTTGCCTCGTCAAGGAGCTTGCCTGGTCCAGGAGCTGGCCTGGTCGAGGAGCATTCCTGGTCCAGGTTTATGCCTGGTCCAGGAGCGTGCCTAGTCCAGGAGCTTGCCTGGTCAAGGAGCTTGCCTGGTCCAGGAGCTTGCCTGGTCCAGGAGCTTGCCTGGTCCAGCAGCTTGCCTAGTCCATGAACGTGCGAGGTGAAGCTTGCTTGGTCCAGGAGCTTGACTGGTCCAAGAGCTTGCATGGTCCAGGAGCTTGCCTGGTCCAGGAGCTTGCCTGGTCCAGGAGCTTGCTTGGTCCAGCAGCTTGCCTAGTCCAGGAGCATGCGATGTCCAGAAGCTTGCCTGGTCCAGGAGCTTGACTGGTCCAAGAGCTTGCCTGGTCCAGGAGCTTGCTTGGTCAAGGAGCTTGCCTGGTCCAGGAGCGTTCCTGGTCCAGGAGCTTGCCTGGTCCAAGAACTTGCCTGGTCCAGGAGCTGGCCTGGTCCAGGAGCGTGCCTGGTCCAGGAGCTTGCCTGGTCCAGGAGCTTGCCTGGTCCAGGAGCTTTCCTGGTCCAGGAGCTTGCCTGGTCCAGGAGCTTGCCTGGTCCAGGAGCTTGCCTGGTCAAGGATCTTGCCTGGTCCAGGATCTTTTCTGGTCCAGGAGCGTGCCTGGTCCAGGAGCTTGCCTGGTCCAGGAGCTTGCCTGGTCCAGGAGCTTGCCTGGTCCAGGAGCTTGCCTGGTTCAAGAGCTTGCCTGGTCCAGGAGCTTGCCTGGTCCAAGAGCTTGCCTGGTCCAGGAGCTTGCCTCGTCAAGGAGCTGGCCTGGTCCAGGAGCGTGCCTGGTCCAGGAGCGTGCCTGGTCCAGGAGCGTGCCTGGTCCAGGAGCGTGCCTAGTCCAGGAGCTAGCCTGGTCAAGGAGCTTGCCTGGTCCAGGAGCTTGCCTGGTCCAGGAGCTTGACTGGTCCAGCAGCTTGCCTAGTCCAGGAACGTGCGAGGTCCAGGAGCTTGACTGGTCCATGAACATGCCTGGTCCAGGAGCTTGCCTGGTCCAGGAGCTTGCCTGGTCCAGGAGCTTGCCTGGTCCAGCAGCTTTCCTAGTCCAAGATCTTGCCTGGTCCAGGATCTTGCCTGGTCCAGGATCTTGTCTGGTCCAGGAGCGTGCCTGGTCCAGGAGACTGCCTGGTCCAGGAGCTTGTCTGGTCCAGGAGCTTGCCTGGTCCAGGAGCTTGCCTGGTCCAAGAGCTTGCCTGGTCCAAGATCTTGCCTGGTCCAAGAGCTTGCCTGGTCCAGGAGCATGCCTGATCCAAGAGCTTGCTTGGTCCAGGAGCTTGCCTCGTCAAGGAGATTGCCTGGCCCAGGAGCTGGCCTGGTCCAGGAGCGTGCGTGGTCCAGGAGTGTTCCTGGTCCAGAGCGTGCCTAGTCCAGGAGCTTGCCTGGTCCAGGAGCGTGCCTGGTCCAGGAGCTTGCCTGGTCCAGCAGCTTGCCTAGTCCAGGAGCGTGCGAGGTCCAGAAGCTTGCCTGGTCCAAGAGCTTGACTGGTCCAAGAGCTTGCCTGGTCCAGGAGCTTGCCTGGTCCAGGAGCTTGCCTGGTCCAGGAGCGTGCCTGGTCCAGGAGCTTGCCTGGTCCAGGAGCTTGCCTGGTCCTGGAGCTTGCCTGGTCCAGGAGCTTGCCTGGTCCAGGAGCTTGCCTCGTCAAGGAGCTTGCCTGGTCCAGGAGCTGGCTTGGTCCAGGAACGTGCCTGGTCCAGGAGTGTGCCTGGTCCAGGAGCGTGCCTAGTCGAGGAGCTTGCCTGGGCCAGGAGCTTGCCTGGTCCAGGAGCTTGCCTGGTCCAGGAGCTTGCCTGGTCCAGGAGCTTGACTGGTCCAAGAACTTTCCTGGTCCAGGAGCTTGCCAGGTCCAGGAGCTTGCCTGGTCCAGGAGCTTGCTTGGTCCAGCAGCTTGCCTAGTCCAGGAGCGTGCGATGTCCAGAAGCTTGCCTGGTCCAGGAGCTTGACTGGTCCAAGAACTTGCCTGGTCCAGGAGCTTGCCTGGTCCAGGAGCTTGCCTGGTCCAGGAGCGTTCCTGGTCCAGGAGCTTGCCTGGTCCAGGAGCTTGCCTGGTCCAGGAGCTTGCTTGGTCCAGGAGCGTGCCTGGTCCAGGAGCTTGCCTGGTCCAGGAGCTTGCCTGGTCCAGGAGCTTTCCTGGTCCAGGAGCTTGCCTGGTCCAGGAGCTTGCCTGGTCCAGGAGCTTGCCTGGTCAAGGATCTTGCCTGTTCCAAGATCTTGTCTGGTCCAGGAGCGTGCCTGGTCCAGGAGCTTGCCTGGTCCAGGAGCTTGCCTGGTCCAGGAGCTTGCCAGTTCCAGGAGCTTGCCTGGTCCAAGAGCTTGCCTGGTCCAAGAGCTTGCCTGGTCCAGGAGCATGCCTGGTCCAAGAGCTTGCCTGGTCCAGGAGCTTGCCTCGTCAAGGAGCTGGCCTGGTCCAGGAGCGTGCCTGGTCCAGGAACGTGCCTGGTCCAGGAGCGTGCCTGGTCCAAGAGCGTGCCTAGTCCAGGAGCTTGCCTGGTCCAGGAGCTTGCCTGGTCCAGGAGCTTGCCTGGTCCAGCAGCTTGCCTAGTCCAGGAACGTGCGAGGTCCAGAAGCTTGCCTGGTCCAGGAGCTTGCCTGGTCCAGGAGCTTGCCTGGTCCAGGAGCTTGCCCGGTCCTGGAGCTTGCCTGGTCCAGGAGCTTGCCTGGTCCAAGAGCTTGCCTGGTCCAGGATCTTGCCTGGTCCAGGATCTTGTCTGGTCCAGGAGCGTGCCTGGTCCAGGAGATTGCCTGGTCCAGGAGCTTGCCTGGTCTAGGAGCTTGCCTGGTCCAGGAGCTTGCCTGGTCCAGGAGCTTGCCTGGTCCAAGATCTTGCCTGGTCCAAGAGCTTGCCTGGTCTAGGAGCATGCCTGATCCAAGAGCTTGACTGGTCCAGGAGCTTGCCTCGTCAAGGAGATTGCCTGGTCCAGGAGCTGGCCTGGTCCAGGAGCGTGCGTGGTCCAGGAGTGTGCCTGGTCCAGAGCGTGCCTAGTCCAGGAGCTTGCCTGGTCCAGCAGCTTGCCTAGTCCAGGAGCGTGCGAGGTCCAGAAGCTTGCCTGGTCCAGGAGCTTGACTAGTCCAAGAGCTTGCCTGGTCCAGTAGCTTGCCTGGTCCAGGAGCTTGCCTGGTCCAGGAGCGTGCCTGGTCCAGGAGCTTGCCTGGTCCAGGAGCTTGCCTGGTCCTGGAGCTTGCCTGGTCCAAGAGCTTGCCTTGTCCAGGAGCTTGCCTCGTCAAGGAGCTTGCCTGGTCCAGGAGCTGGCTTGGACCAGGAACGTGCCTGGTCCAGGAGTGTGCGTGGTCCAGGAGCGTGCCTAGTCCAGGAGCTTGCCTGGTCCAGGAGCTTGCCTGGTTCAGGAGCTTGCCTGGTCCAGGAGCTTGCTTGGTCCAGCAGCTTGCCTAGTCCAGAAGCGTGCGAGGTCCAGAAGCTTGCCTGGTCCAGGAGCTTGACTGGTCCAAGAGCTTGCCTGGTCCAGGAGCTTGCCTGGTCCAGGAGCTTGCCTGGTCCAGGAGCGTGCCTGGTCCAGGAGCTTGCCTGGTCCAGGATCTTGCCTGGTCCAGGAGCTGGCCTGGTCCAGGAGCATGCCTGGTCCAGGAGCTTGCCTGGTCCAGGAGCTTGCCTGGTCCAGGAGCTTTCCTGGTCCAGGAGCTTGCCTGGTCCAGGAGCATGCCTGGTCCAGCAGCTTGCCTAGTCCAGGATCTTGCCTGGTCCATCACCCCGCCCCATTCTCCCGCATTCCATCACCCCGCCCCATTCTCCCGCTTTCCATCACCCCGCCCCATTCTCCCGCTTTCCATCACCCCGCCCTATTCTCCCGCTTTCCGTCACCCCGCCCCATTCTCCCGCTTTCCATCACCCCGCCCCATTCTCCCGCTTTCCATCACCCTGCACCATTCTCTCGCTTTCCATCACCCCGCCCCATTCTCCCGCTTTCCATCACCCCACCCCATTCTCCAGCTTTCCATAACCCCGCCCCATTCTCCCGCATTCCATCACCCCGCCCCATACTCCCGCTTTCCATCACCCCGCCCAATTCTCCCTCCTTCCATCACCCCGCCCCATTCTCCCTCCTTCCATCACCCTGCCCCATTCTCCCGCTTTCCATCACCCCGCCTCATTCTCCCGCTTTCAATCACCCCGCCCCATTCTCCCTCCTTCCATCACCCCGCCCCATTCTCCCACTTTCCATCACCCCGCCCCATTCTCCCGCTTTCCATCACCCCGCCCCATTCTCCCGCTTTCCATCACCCCGCCTCATTCTCCCGCTTTCCATCATCCCGCCCCATTCTCCCTCCTTCCATCACCCCGCCCCATTCACCCTCCTTCCATCACCCCGCCCCATTCTCCCTCCTTCCATCACCCCACCCCATTCTCCCGCTTTCCATCACCCCGCCCCATTGTCCCGCTGTCCATCACCCCTCCCCATTCTCCCGCTTTCCATCACCCCGCCCCATTCTCCCGCTTTCCATCACCCCGCCCCATTCTCTTGCTTTCCATCATCCCGCCCCATTCTCCCGCTTTCCATCACCCCGCCCCATTCTCCCGCTTTCCATCACCCCGCCCCATTCTCCCTCCTTCCATCACCCCGGCCCATTCTCCCTCCTTCCATCATCCCGCCCCATTCTCCCTCCTTCCATCACCCCGCCCCATTCACCCGCTTTCCATCACCCCGCCCCATTCTCCCGCTTTCCATCACCCCGCCCCAGTCTCCCGCTTTCCATCACCCCGCCCCATTCTCCCGCTGTCCATCACCCCTCCCCATTCTCCCGCTTTCCATCACCCCGCCCCATTCTCCCGCTTTCCATCACCCCGCCCCATTCTCCCGCTTTCCATCACCCCGCCCCATTCTCCCGCTTTCCATCACCCCGCCCCATTCTCCCGCTTTCCATCATCCCGCCCCATTCTCCCGCTTTCCATCACCCCGCCCCCTTCTCCCGCTTTCCATCACCCCGCCCCATTCTCCCTCCTTCCATCACCCCGCCCCATTCTCCCTCCTTCCATCACCCCGCCCCATTCTCCCGCTTTCCATCACCCCACCCCATTCTCCCGCTTTCCATCGCCCTGCCCCATTCTCCCTCCTTCCATCACCCCGCCCCATTCTCCCGCTTTCCATCACCCCGCCCAATTCTTCAGCTTTCCATAACCCCGCCCCATTCTCCGGCTTTCCATCACCCCGCCCCATTCTCCCGCTTTCCATCACCCCGCCCCATTCTCCCTCCTTCCATCACCCCGCCCCATTCTCCCGCTTTCCATCACCCCGCCCCATTCTCCCGCTTTCCATCACCCTGCACCATTCTCTCGCTTTCCATCACCCCGCCCCATTCTCCCGCTTTCCATCACCCCACCCCATTCTCCAGCTTACCATAACCCCGCCCCATTCTCCCGCATTCCATCACCCCGCCCCATACTCCCGCTTTCCATCACCCCGCCCAATTCTCCCTCCTTCCATCACCCCGCCCCATTCTCCCTCCTTCCATCACCCCGCCCCATTCTCCCGCTTTCCATCACCCCGCCTCATTCTCCCGCTTTCCATCACCCCGCCCCATTCTCCCTCCTTCCATCACCCCGCCCCATTCTCCCACTTTCCATCACCCCGCCCCATTCTCCCGCTTTCCATCACCCCGCCCCATTCTCCCGCTTTCCATCACCCCGCCTCATTCTCCCGTTTTCCATCATCCCGCCCCATTCTCCCTCCTTCCATCACCCCGCCCCATTCACCCTCCTTCCATCACCCCGCCCCATTCTCCCTCCTTCCATCACCCCACCCCATTCTCCCGCTTTCCATCACCCCGCCCCATTCTCCCGCTGTCCATCACCCCTCCCCATTCTCCCGCTTTCCATTACCCCGCCCCATTCTCCCGCTTTCCATCACCCCGCCCCATTCTCTTGCTTTCCATCATTCCGCCCCATTCTCCCGCTTTCCATCACCCCGCCCCATTCTCCCGCTTTCCATCACCCCGCCCCATTCTCCCTCCTTCCATCACCCTGCCCCATTCTCCCTCCTTCCATCACCCCGCCCCATTCTCCCTCCTTCCATCACCCCGCCCCATTCACCCGCTTTCCATCACCTCGCCCCATTCTCCCGCTTTCCATCACCCCGCCCCAGTCTCCCGCTTTCCATCACCCCGCCCCATTCTCCCGCTGTCCATCACCCCTCCCCATTCTCCAGCTTTCCATCACCCCGCCCCATTCTCCCGCTTTCCATCACCCCGCCCCATTCTCCCGCTTTCCATCACCCCGCCCCATTCTCCCGCTTTCCATCACCCCGCCCCCTTCTCCCGCTTTCCATCACCCCGCCCCCTTCTCCCGCTTTCCATCACCCCGCCCCATTCTCCCTCCTTCCATCACCCCGCCCCATTCTCCCTCCTTCCATCACCCCGCCCCATTCTCCCGCTTTCCATCACCCCACCCCATTCTCCCGCTTTCCATCGCCCCGCCCCATTCTCCCTCCTTCCATCACCCCGCCCCATTCTCCCACTTTCCATCACCCCGCCCAATTCTTCAGCTTTCCATCACCCCGCCCCATTCTCCGGCTTTCCATCACCCCGCCCCATTCTCCCGCTTTCCATCACCCCGCCCCATTCTCCCTCCTTCCATCACCCCGCCCCATTCTCCCGCTTTCCATCACCCCGCCCCATTCTCCCACTTTCCATCACCCCGCCCAATTCTTCAGCTTTCCATCACCCCGCCCCATTCTCCCGCTTTCCATCACCCCGCCCCACTCTCCCGCTTTCCATCACCCCGCCCCATTCTCCCGCTTTCCATCACCCCGCCCCATTCTCCCGCTTTCCATCACCCGGCCCATTCTCCCTCCTTGCGTCACCCCGCCCCATTCTCCCTCTTTCCATCACCCCGCCCCATTCTCCCGCTTTCCATCACCCTGCCCCATTTTCCCGCTTTCCATCACCCCGCCCCATTCTCCCGCTTTCCATCACCCCGCCCCATTCTCCCTCTTTCCATCACCCCGCCCCCTTCTCCCGCTTTCCATCACCCCGCCCCCTTCTCCCGCTTTCCATCACCCCTGCCCCATTCTCCCTCCTTCCATCACCCCGCCCCATTCTCCCTCCTTCCATCACCCCGCCCCATTCTCCCGCTTTCCATCACCCCGCCCCATTCTCCCGCTTTCCATCACCCTGCACCATTCTCTCGCTTTCCATCACCCCGCCCCATTCTCCCGCTTTCCATCACCCCACCCCATTCTCCAGCTTACCATAACCCCGCCCCATTCTCCCGCATTCCATCACCCCGCCCCATACTCCCGCTTTCCATCACCCCGCCCAATTCTCCCTCCTTCCATCACCCCGCCCCATTCTCCCTCCTTCCATCACCCCGCCCCATTCACCCGCTTTCCATCACCTCGCCCCATTCTCCCGCTTTCCATCACCCCGCCCCAGTCTCCCGCTTTCCATCACCCCGCCCCATTCTCCCGCTGTCCATCACCCCTCCCCATTCTCCAGCTTTCCATCACCCCGCCCCATTCTCCCGCTTTCCATCACCCCGCCCCATTCTCCCGCTTTCCATCACCCCGCCCCATTCTCCCGCTTTCCATCACCCCGCCCCCTTCTCCCGCTTTCCATCACCCCGCCCCCTTCTCCCGCTTTCCATCACCCCGCCCCATTCTCCCTCCTTCCATCACCCCGCCCCATTCTCCCTCCTTCCATCACCCCGCCCCATTCTCCCGCTTTCCATCACCCCACCCCATTCTCCCGCTTTCCATCGCCCCGCCCCATTCTCCCTCCTTCCATCACCCCGCCCCATTCTCCCGCTTTCCATCACCCCGCCCAATTCTTCAGCTTTCCATCACCCCGCCCCATTCTCCGGCTTTCCATCACCCCGCCCCATTCTCCCGCTTTCCATCACCCCGCCCCATTCTCCCTCCTTCCATCACCCCGCCCCACTCTCCCGCTTTCCATCACCCCGCCCCATTCTCCCGCTTTCCATCACCCCGCCCCATTCTCCCGCTTTCCATCACCCGGCCCATTCTCCCTCCTTGCGTCACCCCGCCCCATTCTCCCTCTTTCCATCACCCCGCCCCATTCTCCCGCTTTCCATCACCCCGCCCCATTTTCCCGCTTTCCATCACCCCGCCCCATTCTCCCGCTTTCCATCACCCCGCCCCATTCTCCCTCTTTCCATCACCCCGCCCCCTTCTCCCGCTTTCCATCACCCCGCCCCCTTCTCCCGCTTTCCATCACCCCGCCCCATTCTCCCTCCTTCCATCACCCCGCCCCATTCTCCCTCCTTCCATCACCCCGCCCCATTCTCCCGCTTTCCATCACCCCGCCCCATTCTCCCGCTTTCCATCACCCTGCACCATTCTCTCGCTTTCCATCACCCCGCCCCATTCTCCCGCTTTCCATCACCCCACCCCATTCTCCAGCTTACCATAACCCCGCCCCATTCTCCTGCATTCCATCACCCCGCCCCATACTCCCGCTTTTCATCACCCCGCCCAATTCTCCCTCCTTCCATCACCCCGCCCCATTCTCCCTCCTTCCATCACCCCGCCCCATTCTCCCGCTTTCCATCACCCCGCCTCATTCTCCCGCTTTCCATCACCCCGCCCCATTCTCCCTCCTTCCATCACCCCGCCCCATTCTCCCACTTTCCATCACCCCGCCCCATTCTCCCGCTTTCCATCACCCCGCCCCATTCTCCCGCTTTCCATCACCCCGCCTCATTCTCCCGCTTTCCATCATCCCGCCCCATTCTCCCTCCTTCCATCACCCCGCCCCATTCACCCTCCTTCCATCACCCCGCCCCATTCTCCCTCCTTCCATCACCCCACCCCATTCTCCCGCTTTCCATCACCCCGCCCCATTCTCCCGCTGTCCATCACCCCTCCCCATTCTCCCGCTTTCCATTACCCCGCCCCATTCTCCCGCTTTCCATCACCCCGCCCCATTCTCTTGCTTTCCATCATCCCGCCCCATTCTCCCGCTTTCCATCACCCCGCCCCATTCTCCCGCTTTCCATCACCCCGCCCCATTCTCCCTCCTTCCATCACCCCGCCCCATTCTCCCTCCTTCCATCACCCCGCCCCATTCTCCCTCCTTCCATCACCCCGCCCCATTCACCCGCTTTCCATCACCTCGCCCCATTCTCCCGCTTTCCATCACCCCGCCCCAGTCTCCCGCTTTCCATCACCCCGCCCCATTCTCCCGCTGTCCATCACCCCTCCCCATTCTCCAGCTTTCCATCACCCCGCCCCATTCTCCCGCTTTCCATCACCCCGCCCCATTCTCCCGCTTTCCATCACCCCGCCCCATTCTCCCGCTTTCCATCACCCCGCCCCCTTCTCCCGCTTTCCATCACCCCGCCCCCTTCTCCCGCTTTCCATCACCCCGCCCCATTCTCCCTCCTTCCATCACCCCGCCCCATTCTCCCTCCTTCCATCACCCCGCCCCATTCTCCCGCTTTCCATCACCCCACCCCATTCTCCCGCTTTCCATCGCCCCGCCCCATTCTCCCTCCTTCCATCACCCCGCCCCATTCTCCCGCTTTCCATCACCCCGCCCAATTCTTCAGCTTTCCATCACCCCGCCCCATTCTCCGGCTTTCCATCACCCCGCCCCATTCTCCCGCTTTCCATCACCCCGCCCCATTCTCCCTCCTTCCATCACCCCGCCCCACTCTCCCGCTTTCCATCACCCCGCCCCATTCTCCCGCTTTCCATCACCCCGCCCCATTCTCCCGCTTTCCATCACCCGGCCCATTCTCCCTCCTTGCGTCACCCCGCCCCATTCTCCCTCTTTCCATCACCCCGCCCCATTCTCCCGCTTTCCATCACCCCGCCCCATTCTCCCGCTTTCCATCACCCCGCCCCATTCTCCCGCTTTCCATCACCCCGCCCCATTCTCCCTCTTTCCATCACCCCGCCCCATTCTCGCGCTTTTGTCGGATACCTTCCTCCTCCTCCTCTCCTCTCCCCCTTCTGCTCTTGTCCAATCGTCCCTGTGCTGCATGCCCTTCTCTCTCCCTCCTGTGGCGTACCACTTCTCATGTTCCCTTGCTCCGTTCACCTTACTCCGTGGCCTCCCCCTTCTCTGGTGTCCTTGCCTCTGGTTCTCATGCTGGCTTCCTCTAGCTACTTCTCCTATGCTCTGTGCTCCTTCACATACCACGCCTCCTTTCACCTATCTACAGTTCCTTGCTCGCCATATCTCCCTCTGATCACTGCTTGCTCGATTTACAGCAAAACTCTTGTGTAAAAAGGGAAACATACAAGCAATGGATAGTATGTTCAGGATTCCACCTATTCTACCAGCTAGCCACCACCTCCTTCCGGTCCCGTCAACCCTGCCTATGCTAGCAGCTAATAGCTACTTCACACAGGCTTGCATCCTTGCTGCCTCTTGCCACCCTCCCTTGCCCTGTCTGCTCAACCTCCAGCTGTGCTTCCAGATCCAGCTGGCTCCCCGAACCTATCCTGCACACATAAGGAAAACAAACAAGCATGCACACGAGCACCCATCCATCTCATCCTAAGCTGCTGCTTCTTGCTGCCGCTGCCTTGTCTGCCTCTGCTTCTACAGCCCGCCCCACCTCGCTTACGTAAGTTCCAGCTCCCCGCTCACCCATGCAACCCTCCGACCCTCAGGCTCGGCAACCGTCGGCTCCCCCAGTCCCTCTTCCGTTCGTGAAACGTCGAATGTCTCTTCGGCTCCCATCCTCGTTGACTTCGCTTCGCTATGTACAGTATCTACAGTATATACAGCCCATCCTCCTCATTGCCTTACCCTTCACATTCATGAAAATGTGACAGCTGTCGGATACCTTCCTCCTCCTCCTCTCCTCTCCCCCTTCTGCTCCTGTCCAATCGTCCCTGTGCTGCTTGCCCTTCTCTCTCCCTCCTGTGGCGTACTACTTCTCATGTTCCCTTGCTCCGTTCACCTTACTCCGTGGCCTCCCCCTTCTCTGGTGTCCTTGCCTCTGGTTCTCATGCTGGCTTCCTCTAGCTACTTCTCCTGCCCCCTCCCATGACCTGCTGCTGTCGTCCTCGCCCTGGTCATGGGACCAGTGTAGCCTCCCGCCTTCTGCTGCTTTCCCGCGAGGGCCACGTTGGTGACGTGGTCCATGACTCTCTTACCCTTTGCATCCTCCAGCACCAGCACTCCTGACTCACGAACCTCCTTCACCTCCCACTTCTGCTGTGACACTCCCACATCTAGTCCGTCTCGCTTCGCTCGCTTCACGTACACCTCCTGCCCCTCCTCGACTGCTGCCTGCTTCCCCGCCATCTTGTTCAGCTGCCGCTGCTTGTAACGGTGTATGTCCCTCAGCTGCGCCACCTTCAGGCTCTCCATCGCTGCTGGTAGCATTTTCTTCAGGTACCTGGCTCTTGCGTCGGCCAGTGCTACCCACTTCTCCACCGTCCTTGCCGTGACACTATCGAGCATCAGCCTTGGCGCATCCACCGGCAGTATTGGGTGCTTTCCGAAGAGCAGATAATACGGGGAGACATCTTTCAGTGAGGCCTGCTTACTGAACCTGTACCCCGCCATCACCCACGCTAGCTTCTTGTCCCAATCTCCCTTGTTCGCCTCTCCGTACACACGCAGCCCCTTTTTCACCGTCTGCACCAGCCTCTCAGTCAGGCCATCGCTCTGAGGATGGTACCTGGAGGTGGTGCGGTGCTGTATGCCGTTTTCTGCTAACAGTTCCTTGAACTCCCCTTGAAACTCCGTGCCTTGGTCTGTTAGTACTTCCCCGCACGCGCCAAACCTTGTCAGCACCATCTCCTCGAATGCCTCTGCCACCGCCTCTGCCGTCTTCGCCACCAAGGGCCTTGCTTCCGCCCATTTTCTCACATGTTCAATCATGAGCAGCACGTACCGCCTACCCCTTCTGGACATGGGCAGCTCTCCTGCAATGTCCAGCGACCAACGATACCCTAGCTCCACGATGTCCAAGGGCTGTAGCTCTGCCTGGCTCTTCAGCAGACTCACCTTGTTTCTGCAGCAGAGCTCGCACCTCTCCACCCACTCCTTTACTTCCTTGCGCATTCCTGCCCACCACCATCCTGTCTGCAGCAGCTGCACTGTCCGCAGCGGACCGTAGTGCCCCAGTTTGCTATGCACTTCTCGGATTATACCTTCCCTCTCTGCTGGCGCCGGCACCCGCTTCCACCCGTCCTTTGTCTGCAGCTGCACCTGCTCTTGGAACCATCTGTAATGCTGCCCCCGTGCCCTTGCTCTTGCTCCCGCTCCCCCGTCCTCGGCTGTCTCTCCCTTAATCCACTTCAGCGTCTCCTCATCCTGCCACACATCTGCCGCGCCCTTCTGCAGTTCTCCCCCCGCCCCTCGTTCCCTGATCATGGCAGTCAGTGCTGCTGAAGGGGGCTCCAGCTGCGGTTCCGTCCTCCCGCCTCCCTTTGGTGGGTTCCTGGAGAGCCCATCCACGTGCTGCATTGTCTTGCCAGGCCTGTGTTTCACCGTAAAGTCGTATTCTTGTAATTTCATGGCCCACCGCGCGTTCCTCCCAGTCAGTGTCTGGTTGTGCATCAGCCACAGCAGAGGCTGATGGTCTGTGACCAGCGTGAAGTGTCGCCCTTGCAGGTACACTCGGAAGTGTCCCACAGCCCAGACGGCTGCCAGCCCCTCCCCTTCATAGGACGAGTAGTTTGCCTCAGCTGGGCTGCAGGTCCTGCTCGCGAAGGCTACTACCTTCTCTACCCCACTGTCTATCTGGCTCAAGACTGCCCCCATTCCCACGCTGCTCCAGTCCGTATACAGGGTAAATGGCTGCTGTCCGTTCGGTAGTTTCAGCACGGCCCCAGCCTTGACTGCCTCCATCAAGCCGCGCAAGGCGTGCTCTTGCGCCTCTTCCCACTGCCACTTCTGCTCCTCCCGAAGCAGCTTGTTCAGTGGCGCAGCTTTCTTGCTGAAATTCTCGATGAATTTCCGGTAGTAGTTAAGGAAGCCCAGCAGAGCCCGCAAACTGCTCCTGTCCTTCGGCCTTACCACTCGGTCCAGCACCTCCACTTTGGCTTTCTGGATGCTCAGTTCTCCCCCTGCTACCTCAAACCCCAAATACGCCACGCTGCTGTGCCCGAAGCGGCACTTCTCCGGATGGCACGTCAAGCCTGCCGCCTCAATTGCTGACAGTGTTGCCTCTACATCCCGCACGTGTGCGTCTGCATCTGGACTGAAGATGATCACATCGTCGATATAGCACGCCGCCCCTTTCACTTCCCTCAGCACCGCATCCATGACTCGCTGGAACACCGCTGAAGCATTTCGCAAACCAAAGGGCATGAAGTTCCACTCGTACAGTCCATCCGGCCCATGAAATGCGGTCTTCTTCTTGTCCTCCTCGGCTATAGGTATTTGGTTGAAGCCCTGTCGCAAATCCAGAGTGGAGAAGACCCAGCTTCCCTGCAGCTGGTCGAATATTTCTTCCGCCATTGGCATGGGGTATCTGTCCGTCGCCGTCACCTTGTTTAACCCCCTGTAGTCCCCGCACATGCGGCGGGACAGGATGGCGCCTGTCAGGTCTGTCCGTGCTGCTACAACTGTCGCTGCTGCGTAGTCTGACGTCGACCTCCTGATGAGACCTGCTGCTAACAGCTCTTGACACTTCTCTGTGCAGACGCTGATGTCCTGTGGGCTCATCCTCCTCCGCCGCTGATACACCGGCACTTCGCTGGTCAAGGGCAGGCGCATGGTGCTGGTCACGCACTTGCCTAGCTGATGTACCGTATGTGCGAACGCTGCTGCGTGCTGCCGCAGCACAGCCTCCAGCCTGATAGCAGCGGGTCCTTGAATGGCGCCTCCTATGTCCCATTGAGTTTCAGCTGCTGCGGGCGGTGCTGCCTCTGTCCTGTTCTCCGTGCCTCCTACCGTCTCCCTTGCTGCAGCCGGTGCTGGCACCCCTGGTCCGCCTCCTTCCTCAGCCTCTCCCTCCCCCTCCTGGTCCAATCCCCTTATCTCCGCAGCATCCCTTGCCATGTAGGCCCTGCTAGGTCCCAAGAAGACTTCGTCCGGATCTGGGATCCATCTCTCTGTTGGGTCCTCTTCTTCCTCTGAATCCCAATCCATCTCTGGCTCTCCTTCCCACCATTCTTCCTCTTCCTCTTCCTGATCTGGATAGCTTCCTGGTACTCCTGGGTGGTCGTTCAACCTATCCCTCCTCTTCTCCTGCGGCACTCCCTTCCTTTGCATCTCCCATGCTTCCTCCTCTAGGAGCTCCAGGAATTTCTCGGCCTGACTCTCCTTCAATTCATCATCCTCTGTCTTGGGATCTGCCCATGCCGCATGGTCCCTCCTTTGTTCCCATCTGTTGCGCTCCAGGTGCCGGTCCATCGTTGCTATCAGCCAGTGCAGGGCGTTAAGGTCCATGGCCTTCCCCAATGCCCTCCTCCTCTGATCCTCCGTCACTTCTGCACTCGCGGTCGCTCCTGCCATGAAGCCCATGGCTAGTTCCCGCTCCATTGCTGTTGGCTCTTCCCAGACTCCCTTCAACCGGTCGAACACCATCCCCGGCCCCTCCTGCCCGTTTTTCAGCTTAAATCCTTCTGCGTTCTGGTACGTCACCAGCGTGGGCCAAGCCTGCCTTGGTTTGCCGACTTCATTACAAGGGTACTGCGTCTCATGATCCGCGTGTCGTACTGGCGCAGGGGTCCGCGCGGGCTCCAGTATATCCGCCACCAGTCGCGGTCGTGCTCTTTCCATGAGGGACAGCTCATACTGCAGCGCAGCTTCTGGTAGCACGTTCTGCCAGTACCTTCGAGGCCTGTGTGCCCTGCTGCCATTCTGTGCGGCATCCCACGCGACCCCTGCTCCTAGTTCTCCTCGGATCTCTTCTTCCGCTTGCTTCACCGCCTCTCTCTGGTCGTCCCTCGTGTCCACGTTCTCCACTATATACGCCACTTCCCCTTGCTTACGCTTGATCAGCTTCAAGATCCTGATTAGCTCCCGAAACAGCTCGCTCCTTGGATCTGCCATTCCTCGTCCCTCCCCTGCTCTGGACATTCCCTGACATTCCTAGCCTGCCACTACCAAGTCTATGTGCCCCCAGTGTTCCAGCGCCTGCTCCTTAACGTCTTCCACTCGATGGCAGATCCATTCTGCCCCCCGTTCCACTGCTCCTTCATACAGCTGAGATGGGTACCTCTCTTCCAGTTTCTTAATGTGATGCCATGATATTGCGCTCGCGGTGTCATCGTTATCCACGTATATGTATTTCTCCACACGCAGACCAGCCTTCAATACCGCTGCTAGCCCTGTGCTGATCCCACCGAACAACTCCAAAAGTACAATCGGCTTCTGAAACACCCTTCCATCCAAATGCAGCTGCCGCAGGCTGCCACTCTCTCCCCACTGCTGGCGATGCCAGTCCCTGTGCCTCCTCTCTTCCTCCAGCGCTTCCCAGTTCAAGCGCCCCAGCTCTTCCTCTGCTGTCTTCACTTCAGCTTGATACGCCTCTCTGGGTTCCCGTCGGATGAAGCGCACCGGCAGCTCTGCTACACATCCATTGTACTCCCAGTACGTCACTCGATATGTCAGCCGCTCCTCCCACATGCAGATAGTCGAGCCGATGCTGTAGAGGAACTCCACTCCTAGTAACAGGTCGTAGTCCTCTGAAGGTGAGATGCCGCATTGCAGCTTCACCGAGCATTCCTCGGGGCTTCCCTGCCTGATCATAATCTCCACGGTGGCCCGAGTCTTCGGCATCCACTTCGTCCCACCTCCCTCAGATGTCATTAGTAGCAGTCCTTCTGCTATCTGCCTTTCCGGCCTGTCCAGCTGCAGCTGCTCCGCTAGTCGCCTTCCTATCAGTACCGGGTGGGCTCCAGTGTCAATGATGGCCTGCTTCACTGGCAGCCCTCCTATCGTGATGTATCCCTTTTCTGCCACTAGCACCGACGCCGCGCAGCTGAGCCTTTCCAGTGGGTGCCGACGAGGTGCCACTCCTCCCCTGTCCTCTCCTGCTAGCCTCCTTGGCCCGTGTTCTTGTCGTCCCTCCATCCGCTGCCGGAGGTGCCTCTCCCTTGGCCTCAGTCCCAGCTCGTCCCTCTCCCTTGCCGGCCTTGCCATGAAGCAGCACTCCTCCTCGCTTCCTTCTTCCTCTTCCTCCTGCCTTGCCACCATAGCTGGTTTTCTCTCAGTCCCCTTTTCTCGCTCTTCCAGCTGAGCTCTCAGCCGTTCTATCTCCGCCCGCATTTCCGACACTTCCCCCCTTTCTCTAGGTTCCCCTCGACGCGAGTAACAGTCCTTCTCCACGTGTCCCCTCCTCCCGCACTTGTCACACGTCGGCGCCTCTGGGCAGTCCCTCCGCAGATGATCTTCTTTACCACAAATGGAACACGCCGGTGGGTTGCGACAGTTGCGGCGCAGATGTCCGCCCCTACCGCAGTTGTGGCATTTGCGCAGATCTGTCGGTCCTCTTGGCGGCCGCTCGTGCTCCACCGGGCTGGCGCTCCACGCTGGCCGTCTCCTCTCTGCCGACCTCTCCGCAGTGCGCTCTACCTCGAACAGCCGCCGACCCGTCTCCACTCTCTTCGCCGTCTCGTACGCCACCTTCAGCATCGCCGCTGCCCCCAACTCAAAGATCTTCACCTGCACATCCCGCTGCAGTTCGTAGTTCAATCCGTTCAAGAATTTACTGACGAGCCGCCCTTGATCCGTGCAGTTCATATCTTCCCCTAACTCCACCAGTCGCCCGTAGTACGCCAGCAGGGATTCACCCGTCCTTCGCCTGAAATCTCTGAATTCTACGACCCGCTCGGGCGTCTGTAACGGAAATTGCTCGCGCAGCATCTCCAAAAACCGCTTTGTCGGGTCTCTTTCTCCCGCTCTCCCCTGCGCCGCCCAATCCAGCAGCTCGCGGCGGCAAATCCGGTAGTAGGTCTCCGCCTCTCCCGTCAGTGTATTCGCCAATCCTCGGAAGAATTCCTCTGCCGCCAGCTGATCACGCTCCCACTGCGCTCGCAGGATTTCCAGTTGCATTAGGTAATTCTTCAGGGATGGACCTCTCCGAACCTCTCCCGAAAATCGTTCCGGCACTTCCACCTTCGGGAGCATGGTGTATCGCCAGCGCGATGAAGCGGCCTCTTCCTCAAACCCCTGCCATGATGCGCTGCGCTGATACGGTCGATCCGTTCCCGTCCTCCCTCCGGCGTTCGTACCACCCTTCTCTGATACCGGCTTCTTTGCCTTGCGTTCCTCTCCTTCTTCATCGATTTCACGCGTCCTCTCGCGCGCGGTGTCGGAGCCAGTGGCTCCCCCTTGCCTACCGCGCTCGCTTCCTTCCGCGCCGTGCGCGCCGGCTGCTCCTTGAGCCTCCCTGTCATTCTTACCATCACCCTCCATCGCGTCGCTCACCCCTATAGGTTCCTTCGCGGCGAAATCTAACCCAGACCTCGTGGGCATGCCTCCTCAATTTGCTTGTATGTGATGAGCTCTGTGCTCCTTCACATACCACGCCTCCTTTCACCTATCTACAGTTCCTTGCTCGCCATATCTCCCTCAGATCACTGCTTGCTCGATTTACAGCAAAACTCTCGTGTAAAAAGGGAAACATACAAGCAATGGATAGTATCCGCCTATTCTCCCTCCAAGCGGGAGAATGGGGCAGGGTGATGGAAGGAGGGAGAATGGGGCGGGGTGATGGAAGGAGGGAGAATGGGGCGGGGTGATGGATAGCGGGAGAATGGGGCGGGGTGATGGAAAGCAGGAGAATGGGGCGGGGTGATAGAAAGCGGGAGAATGGGGCGGGATGATGGAAAGCGGGAGAATGGGGCGGGGTGATGGAAAGCGCGAGAATGGGGCGGGGTGATGGAAAGCGGGAGAATGGGGCGGGGTGATTGAAAGCGGGAGAATGGGGCGGGGTGATGGAAAGCGGGGGAATGGGGCGGGGTGATGGAAAGCGGGAGAATGGGGCGGGGTGATGGAAAGCGGGAGAATGGGGCGGGGTGATGGAAAGCGGGAGAATGGGGCGGGGTGATGGAAAGAGGGAGAACGGGGCGGGGTGATGGAAGGAGGGAGAATGGGGCGGGGTGATGGAAAGCGGGAGAATAGGGCTGGGTGATGGAAAGCGGGGGAATTGGGCGGGGTGATGGAAAGCGGGAGAATGGGGCGGGGTGATGGAAAGAGGGAGAATGGGGCGGGGTGATGGAAAGCGGGAGAATGGGGCAGGGTGATGGAAAGCGGGAGAATGGGGAGGGGTGATGGACAGCAGGAGAATGGGGCGGGGTGATGGAAAGCGGGAGAATGGGGCGGGGTGATGGAAAGCGGGAGAATGGGGCGGGGTGATGGAAAGCGGGAGAATGGGGCGGGGTGATGGAAGGAGGGAGAATGGGGCGGGGTGATATGAGGAGGGAGAATGGGGCGGGGTGATGGAAAGCGGGAGAATGGGGCGGGGTGATGGAAAGCGGGAGAATGGGGCGGGGTGATGGAAGGAGGGAGAATGGGGCTGGGTGATGGAAGGAGGGAGAATGGGGCGGGGTGATGGAAAGCGGGAGAATGGGGCGGGGTGATGGAAAGCGGGAGAATGGGGCGGGGTGATGGAAAGCGGGAGAATGGGGCGGGGTGATGGAAGGAGGGAGAATGGGGCGGGGTGATGGAAGGAGGGAGAATGGGGCGGGGTGATGGAAAGCGGGAGAATGGGGCGGGGTGATGGAAAGCAGGAGAATGGGGCGGGGTGATGGAAAGCGGGAGAATGGGGTGGGGTGATGGAAAGCGGGAGAATGAGGCGGGGTGATGGAAAGTGTCACATTTTCATGAATGTGAAGGGTAAGGCAATGAGGAGGATGGGCTGTATATACTGTAGATACTGTACATAGCGAAGCGAAGTCAACGAGGATGGGAGCCGAAGAGACATTCGACGTTTCACGAACGGAAGAGGGACTGGGGGAGCCGACGGTTGCCGAGCCTGAGGGTCGGAGGGTTGCATGGGTGAGCGGGGAGCTGGAACTTACGTAAGCGAGGTGGGGCGGGCTGTAGAAGCAGAGGCAGACAAGGCAGCGGCAGCAAGAAGCAGCAGCTTAGGATGAGATGGATGGGTGCTCGTGTGCATGCTTGTTTGTTTTCCTTATGTGTGCAGGATAGGTTTGGGGAGCCAGCTGGATCTGGAAGCACAGCTGGAGGCTGAGCAGACAGGGCAAGGGAGGGTGGCAAGAGGCAGCAAGGATGCAAGCCTGTGTGAAGTAGCTCTTAGCTGCTAGCATAGGCAGGGTTGACGGGACCGGAAGGAGGTGGTGGCTAGCTGGTAGAATAGGTGGAATCCACCACCTATTCATCACCCCGCCCCATTCTCCCTCTCTTGCTCCTTTATCTGTACCCGTCCACCACCTTCCACCCCTCTCAACACCACCAGAGCGACGCCCACCGTCAGATTCTAACCAAGGAGCTCGAATCCGTGGGGCTGCGCCTGAACAAGCAGCCGCCCAATGTGAGCACGGGAGGGGGTGGCTGAAAGTGGGGGAGGGCATTGGGGAAGGGGAGTGGAGAGAAGGGGACGGTGGACGGCACTAGTGATGAGGCTGTGGGCCTGCGTTTGAACAAGCAGCCGTCCAATTGTGAGCCTTTGAGGGGTTGGCTGAAAGTTTGGGGGGGGGGGGGGGGGGGGGAGGTATTGGGGAAGGGGAGTGGAGGAGAGAGGGGGAGGGTGGGGTGGACGGCACTATTGATGAGGCTGTGGGCCTGCGTTTAAACAAGCACCTCCCATTGTGAGCCTGGGAGGGGGTTGGCTGGGGGTATAGGCTGAGGTGAGGGTATGGGCTGGGTTGCAGTTAAGCAGTTGCGCTGGCACTTAGCAGGGAAAGGGAGAAGGAATGGGAAGTGTGACATGAGAAAGGGTAAAGAACTGCCATTCAAGTCCATGCATGTGACCCCTTTTCACCGTCCCAGTCTCTGTATGGATCCATCTCTCTCCTTTCTCCCCATCCTCCCACCTGCCCATCAGATCTACTTTAGGAAGAAGACGAGTAGAATCTCCTTTTAATGCTGTCTCTTGCACACCACATGACACAGGACCACACCACGCCACACTACACCTCACCGCACCGCACCACACCCCTCTCCCCCATCAGATCTACTTTAAGAAGAAGAAGACGGGCGGCATCTCATTCAACTCTACAGGCCCACTCACGCACATCGATGAGAAGCTGTGCTATCAGATCCTGCACGAGTACAAGATCCACAATGCAGAGGTGAGTCATTCTGCAGTGTGCTTGTGTCTACGCAGCATCAGGTGCGCAGTGAAAGCAGGGGCACCCCTCTCACACACATCGATGATAAGCTGTGCTATCAGATCCTGCACGCATACAAGATCCACAACGCTGAATTGAGTGAGTGTAACTCTGTGTTGCTGCATGAGTGTGTGGAGGTGGTGGGGGGAAGGGGGAAACAGGGGGTTCGGCACTCCTCTCACGCACATCGATGAGAAGCTGTGCTATCAGATCCTGCACGCGTACAAGATCCACAACGCTGAAGTGAGTGAGTGTGACTCTGTGTTGCTGCATGAGTGTGTGGAGGTGGAGGTGGGGGGAATGTCGGAGATACAGCTCTACCCTCATCATCTGCCTTAATCCTCATGCTCTTCGTCCCTTAGCTCCTTCGGTTGCCTCCGGTGTCGTTTTCCAAGACCAGCACCCCTGAGGGGCGCACCTCCTTGACTTTCCAGCGGATGGTCCCCAACCCCACGTCAAGGGCGTCCTGCTTAGCCCTCTTCAGATAGACTTCCTGTCCTTCACAGACATCCTTTGCTGTTCTTCCCTCCCCTCTGTGTTGCCTCTGTTCGTATCTTCTTGCGTCCCTGAGCTGCGCGTTGTGCAGATTCTCCAACGCGGCTGGCATCATGTAGCGCATGTAGCGCGCCCTCACCTCGGACAGGGCTACCCAGTTCCTGATCGTGCCCGCTGTCACTGTATCTGTCAATACTCGTGGTGCTCCCACTGGCAGAATCGGCTCTCGTCCGAACAGCAGGCTATACGGGGAGTGATCCTTCAACGCTGCCTGCTTCCCGAACCTGTACCCTGCCGCGATCCAGTCCAACTCCTCATCCCAATCCCTCTTCCTCTGCTCCCCGTAGGCCCGCAGCCCCCGCTTGAAGGTTTGCACGGCTCTCTCAGTCAGCCCATCACTCTGCGGGTGATAGCGGGAGGTCTTTCGGTGCGTGATGCCAGACTCCGCCAGCAGCTTCTTGAACTCCCCCTGGAACTCTGTTCCCTGGTCTGTGAGTACCTCCCCGCATGCTCCAAATCGGCACACTACTTGCGCTTTGAAGGCTGCTGCAATGTGCCTCGCGCTCTTGCTAGGGATCGCTCGCACCTCCAGCCACTTGCTCACATGTTCCACCATGAACACGATGTACTGATTCCCGCTCCGACTCAGTGGCAGCTCTCCCGCGAGGTCCAGGGACCAACGGAACCCTAGTCCGCAGATTGGCAGTGAGTGCAGCTCTACTTTGGCCTGCGTCAGGTTTGCTTTGCTCCTCTGACACGCCTCGCACCCCTCCACCCACTCTTTTACTTGCCTGCGCATCCCTTCCCACCACCAGCCCGTCTTCAGCAGGTGTACGGTCCTCTCGTGCCCGAAGTGCCCCAGCTTAGTGTGCACTTCCTTGATCACTGCTTCACGGTCCTCGGGCGCTGGCACCAGCTTCCACCCATCCTCCGTCTTGATCTGCAGCTGCTGCTGATACCACCTGTAGTGGTGCCCTCGTGCCCTTACTCTCTCAGGCACCGTTTCATCCTCCTCGGTTTCTCCCTTCACCCATTGCATTGCCTTTGCATCCAACCAGATGTCGGTTGGCCCCTTACTCCCCTTCGCCCCCGTCTGCTCCACCTCTCTTGCCAGTAAGATCAAGGTCCGTGCCGGCTCTTGCTCTGTCTCTTCCGTCCCCAGGGTGGCCTGTTTCGTTTCCAGCGGCGGTGGATTGCGGGAGAGGCCGTCAACGTGCTGCAGCGTCTTCCCCGGCCTGTGCCTGATCTTGAAATCATACGCCTGCAGCTTCACTGCCCACCGCACGTTCCTGCCTGTCAGCCCTGGTGTAGTCATCAGCCAGGTGAGTGGCTGATGGTCAGTGACTAGGGTGAATTCTCGGCCCTGCAGGTATATCCGGAAATGCCCGACCGCCCACACTGCCGCCAGCCCTTACCCAATGTATGAGCTATATTGTGCTTCCGCCGGGTTGCAGCTCCTGCTGGCGTAGGCCACCACCTTCTCCACTCCCTCCACCTCCTGGCATAATATTGCTCCCATCCCTTGGCTGCTCCAGTCTGTGTAGAGGATGAAGGGCTGGTCTGCTGCTGGCAGCCGCAGCACTGTCGCTGTCTTCACGGCTGTCATGAGGTCTTGCAGTGCCTGTCTCTGCTCCTCTCCCCACTCCCATGCCTTGTCCTCCCGCAGCATCCCATTTAGTACTGTCGCTCGTTTGCTGAAGTTCGGCACGAAGCGCCTGTAGTAGCTGAGGAAGCCCAAGACCGCACGCAGCCCTGACTTGTCTCTTGGTTCCCTCAGCCTGTCCAGCACTTGCACCTTCGCTTGCTGGATACCAATCTGCCCCCTTGTGACCTCATACCCAAGATACTGCACTGTCCGCTCCCCCCACCTGCACTTGTTGGGATGGCAGGTGAGCCCTGCCCCTTCTATGGCGGTCAATGTCCTCTCCACGTCCTCCAGGTGCTGCTGTTCGGTCAAGCTGAAGATCACGACATCATCAATATAGCACGCCGCGTGTTCTATTCCCCGCAGCACCGCGTCCATGACTCTTTGAAACACCGCCGAGGCGTTCCTCAGACCGAAGGGCATTTAAAGCCACTCGTACAGCCCATCCGGTCCGTGGAAAGCCGTTTTCTTCACATCCTCCTTTCTGATCTTGATTTGATTGAACCCCTGTCGCAGGTCCAGCGTCGTGAAGAACACCCCGTCAGCCAGCTTGTCAAAGAGCTCTTCCGCCATCGGCATTGGGTATCTATCTGGCACTGTAATTTTGTTGAGATCTCTGTAGTCCCCGCACATCCTCCTACTCAGCACCTCGCCTGTCAAGTCCTTCCTGGCTGCCACCACGGTTGGGGTAGCGTATTCTGATTCTGACCTCCTGATCAGTCCGGCTTCCAGTAGCTCCTTTATCTTCTCCCTGCAGATCACTTCATCCCCTGGTGGCATCTTCCTCCTGCGGTGGAACACCGGCTCATCACTACTCAATTTCAGCGCCATCTCTTTGATCTTGCACTTCCCCAACTCCAGCAGTGTGAAGGCGAAGCCCTTCCGATGCCTTGCCAGCAGTGCCCGCATCGCTGCCTTCCCTTCTTCGCTCATGCTCTCACCTATCTTCCACTCTGGCTCCTGTTTCTGCAGGCAGGCCCACACCCCTTGCCTCACCGTCGCCACTGTGTTTTCTCCCTCCTTCAGTCCCCAGTGCAGCACTGTCTCCTTCCACATCCGCTGCACCAACCACCTCATCATGTACCCATCCATGGCATTCCCCAATGCCCGTTTCCGTTCCTTCTCGCTCACGCCTGGGGCTGCTGTAGCGTTCTCCTTGTATCCCATGGCCAGCTCCCTCTCCAAGGCCGTTGGCTCTTCCCACTGTCCCTTCCTGTGGTCATGCACCAATCCTGGGCCTGGCTGCTTCCCATCCATCTGATAGCCTGCTGCCCCCTCATATGACACCAGGGTAGGCAGTGCCTGCCTTTCCTGTCCCACCTGGTTGCAGGGATAATGCCTGTTGTAGCCCTTCTTGGTCACTGGTGCTGGCGTTCTTCCTGGCTCCAATATGTCGCTCAGCTTCCGTCCCCCAGCTCTCTGCACCCCTTCTATTTCCTTCTGCAGGTCTTCTACTGGTACCACATTCTGCCAGTACATCCTGAGCCTGTGCGCATATGCTCCCATCCGCGCCGCATCACTGCTCACTCCTTTCCCCACCTGTCTGGTCACTCTCTCCCTTACTAGTCTTATCGGTTCTCTCACGTCTCCCTCCATATCCACGTGCTCCAGCAGGTAAGCCACTCTGCCTTGCCTCGCCTGCACCCACTCCATGACTCTGAACAGATCCTCCATCAGTTGTGTTCGTAGGTCTTGCTCACCCTTGCCCTTCCCTGCCCATGATACCCCTTGGCATTCCCACCCTGCCACCAACAGGTCCACGTGCCCCCAGCTTGCTACCTCAGCTTCCGTAATGGCCCTTACATCGTTCACTCCTCTGCTCATTGCTGCCTTGATCACCTCTCCCTGCAGCAGCTCCGGGAACTCTCTGTGCAACTCCCACGCCTGATGCTCCGCTATTTCCCTCACTTCTGGTGCTTTCTCCACGTAAATCCACTGCTTCACTGCAATTCCATTTCGCACCACTGCTGCCAGTCCCGCCCCGACTCCTCCGAACAGCTCCACCAGCCGAATGGGTTGCTGCCAATCGGTCTGCTGGCTAGGTTCGTCCATGAAACGCATCCTGGGCTCCCCACCTTGTCCCTTGCCTGTTGCGGCCTTCTGTGCCCCCTGCTTCGCTGTCACCTCCTTCAGATCTGCCCTGTAGGCCCTTTTTGGCTTGGTCCTGACAAACTGCACCGGCAGCTGCCCCAGTGGCTCACCCTTCCTCCACCACCTGGTTCTGAACTCCACTGTCTCCTTCCAGAAGCAGATGGTCATGCCCAATGCAAAGATCATCTCTGTGCCCACCAGGACGTCAAAATCTTCTGACTCTGAGATCCCGCACCTGATTCTAACCGGCGTCTCATGCTTCTCCCCCTTCAGCACCGTCGGTTCTATTGGAGTCCTCGTACAAGGCATCCACTTCGAATCTCCCCCCTCTGCTGTCATCACTAGCATCCCCTTCACCACATGCCTGTCAGGTGCCCACAGTCCCAGCTTCTCGGCCATCCCCTTTCCGAGTATCACGCTCTGCGCTCCAGTGTCTATAATAGCCGTCTTAGCCTTCTCCCCTTCCACTGACAGCGCACCACCTTGGATCAGCAGCACGGAAGTCTGGCAAGCCAACCTCTCCTGGGGGTGCCGTGCTGCTGTGCATCTCTCCTCCTTTTCCTCCGGCTTCTGTCCTCTCTCCCGCTCCTTTCTCAGCTGCTCCTTCCGTGCATCCTTTCCTCCGCTGCGCAACCCCCTCTCCTCCCTTCCTCGCCATGCCATGTATGCTGGTTGCTCCTCATGCTCCATCTCATTCTCTCCTCTTCCCGCCCAGACCATGAACGCGGCTTCCTCATCCTGCTCCACATCTTCTTCCTCCTCTTCCTTGGCGTACATCCCCGCCTCTGCTTCCCGTCATGGTCCCATTGCCTGCAGCTGGGCCTGCAGCCTGCTGATTTGCTTCTCCAGATCTTCTGGTGACTTCTTCGCTGCTCCCTCCCGCTGATAACACTCCTTTGCTGCATGCCCTCCTTTCCCACAGTCTTCACACTTCGGTGCCGTTGGACATTCCCGCCGCCGATGCCCTGGCTTGCCACAGGAGTCACAGTTCTTGCAGTCTCGGCGTAAGTGTCCTGGCTGCCCGCATCTGTGGCATGTTCGTGTGTCATGCCTGGTCTCCCCTCTTCCCGCTGCCCTGTCCTTCTCCTCCGGTATCATGGCCGCAGCCCATGTAGGCCCCCTGCCTCGCTCCGCCTGTCTGGGCCTGTATGCTTCATATTTCCTCTGCGCCAGCTCCATCTTCTCTGCCAGTTCAAACACCTCTTCAAGCGTTGTGTCGGCCCCCATCTCATACACCTTCATCCGCAGTCCGCTTCCCAAAGTGCCCTCCAGCCCATCCAGGAATTTACTCACGAGCAGGGCCATGTCTGCGCAAGTCACATCCTCTGCCAGGTTGACCAGCCGGTTATAGTAGGTGAGTAGTGACTCGCCCCGCCCCTTCCTGAAATCTTGGAATTCCCTGATCTTCTCTGCGGTGTGACCTAGAAACTGCCGTTTCAGCCGCCTCAGGAATGCTTCAGTAGGGTCTTCCCCGTACCTTCCTGCCCTTTCCAGTAGCTCATCCATCTTCATCCTGTACAATGTCTCCGCCTCCCCTTCCAATGTGTTTGGCAGACTCAGGAAAAAGTCCACCGAGTCCATGCCGCTCCTTTCGCATCTGTACCGCACGTTGCCCACCTGCATCAGGTAGTTCTTCAGCGTGGGGCCCGTGCGCTGATCTCCTGAGAAGCGTGCTGGCACTTCTACTCTCGTGGCCATTACCGTGCTTCCCTTGCCTTCTCCCCACGCCTCGCTCGGCCCTCCTGCTGATCTCCCTGATGCTCCTCTCTCTCTCGCCCGCAGTATTCCTTCCCTCGCCTCTCTAGCCCGTTCTAGGCTGTGCATCAGCCCGCTGCCTTCCTCTCTGCTGTTGCGTTGATCCCGTCCTCCCTCACTGGTACGTCTTCCGTCATGCTGAAAGTACCGATCCGGTGAGTGATACCCTCCGCCTCGCCCCTCATCCCTGCTCTGTTGCCGAAGCTGCGAGCCGTATCCGCCTCCTCGGCTTTCTTCATGTTGCCTGTGCCAGTCGGGCGAGCGCGTCTCGCTTCCCCACCTCTCTCCATGATACCGTTGCAGATCAGGCGAGCGGTAGTCGCCTCCGCGTCTCTCATCACGAGGGTAACGAGGACCTGGAGAGCGCAGCTCCCCCCCGCTTCTCCAGTTGTGATACCTCCGCGGATCTGGTGAGCGCACACTTCCCCCGCGTCCACTGTCCTGGTGCCGCCGTAGCTCTGGCGAGCGGTAGCCGCCTCTGCGCCTTTCTTCCTGCAGCTGCTGCCGTCCTGGCGAGCGGTAGCCGCTTCCGTGCCTCCCGTCCTCGTGCGGGAGACGTGGATCTGGCGAGCGCGCGCGCCGCCACCGCGTTCCCCGTCACGATTCTGCCGCCGATCTGGCGAGCGCGTACCGCCGCCACGCCCCCCCTCCCGATACATCCGTGGATCTGGCGAGCGCGTGCCTCCGTCGCGTCCCCCATCACGATTCAGCCGAGGCTCTGGCGAGCGCGCACCGCCGCCGCGTCCTCCGTCCCGATTCAGGCGCGGATCAGGCGAACGCGCGCCGCCGCCACGTCCCTCGTCACGCTGCTGACGCGGATCTGGAGAACGCGCGCCACTGCCACGCCCCCCGCCGTCACCTTTCTCTCCGTCGCGCGGCAGGTCTCGAGTACCGCCCTTTCCTTCCGCCTCCGCCGTGCTCGGCTCCGCCGCCACGCCCGCCTGCGCGGGATCGTCGTCATCAACTTCAGCGGGCATCTCGCGCTGCTCGCCTGCGCCTTCCTCCTGGGGTTCGTCATCGCCCTTGGTCTCGCCTTCACGATTCGTCTCCCGCACACGATTCGCCGAGTCGGCCTCGTCTTCTCCATCCACATCAAGATCGCCTTGGCAACCCGAGAAGAGCTCCTCCAGACCTCGCCCGCGACTTCTCTCTTCGCGACGGCGATAGCCTTCCTCCGGCGAGCGGTATGCTCCCGTGTCCTGGCGGTACCCACGACCGCCATCCGCTCCGTGACGCCCGTCCGTCCGCCACGGGTCACTCCCCGTCGTGACGGATCCAGATCCGCCTCTTCCTTCTCGGGCGGATCCTCCCTCCTGGCGATCTGGCGCGAGAGGGACCTGATCCGCGCGAAAGGCCGGCCTCCGCGGCGATCGCTCAGGCCGCCGCGGCGACCTCTCCAGCGAGCGCCCGCGCTCACGTGAGCGTTCGCGCCGCGAGCGATCTGCCTCACGGCGACCATAATTCCTGCCGTAACGCATCTCGTACACATCCATGCTTGTACGCGCACCTTTCTGTTTGTTATGAAAGCGATAGAACTCTCACCTCAAAGGTCCTCCCTGAGTGGTGTGCCACCCGCCTGCTCTGGTAAGGTAACAACAGTCCACTATACGAAAGGATAACAAACAGAAAGCATCAGAGGTGTGTGTGAGAGTGAACTTACCTGACCCTGGCTCGAACCGTGCATTTCTCAATGTGCGGCTCGAGCCTGGGTTGGTTCGTTCTCATTGGTTGCAAGGATTTCACCCAAGGTGCTCTCCTACCAACTTCGCGTCAATTTCCCAGCTCCCACCTACCTATCCTCGAATTTGCAAACACAACATAGCTACACCTCCACTACACCACCATGATACTGGCACCTTATATGCACAACCGTGCATATTCGGTGACAGGAAGGGGGGACCAGGGGGGTCGGCACTCCTCTCACACACATCGATGAGAAGCTGTGCTACCAGATCCTGCACGCGTACATGATCCACAATGCTGAGGTGAATCAATTCGTGTGGAGGGGGAGGTGGGGGGAGAGGGAGGGGGCAGAGGGTGGGGGCACCCCTCTTTGATGAGAAGCTGTGCTACCAGATCCTGCACGAGTACAAGATCCACAACGCGGAGGTGAGCCAAATCTCTGTGGGGGAAAGAGAGGGGGGGAAGTGATGTTAACTAGCGCCTCATTCTTTAGGCGCTAGTTGATGTGGTTGTAATGAATGTTGTTGTACCGAATGTGCCTGGTTCTATGTGCTTGTATCATTTTCTCTTTCCAACTCAGGTGCTACTCTGATTGGCGACAGCACATGAGATGAGATGATCTGGTTGACGTAACCGAGGGCAAGTGGTTGTGTTGTGCCTTTATTCACTGTGCTTGTTACGAATGTGCGTGTATTGAATGCCATTGTATCGTACCGTATTCCCTTCCACCCGTCAGGTGCTATTCCGTGAGGACAGCACGGTGGACGATCTGATCGACGTGATTGAAGGCAACCGCAAGTACATTCGGTGCCTCTACGTGTACAACAAGATTGACGTCATGGGCATAGACGATGTGGATCGCCTGGTCAGGCAGCCGCACTCAGTTGTCATCTCTGCTAATCTGGAGGTGCGTTTGGGGTGGGAAAGGGGCAAGGGCAACTGCAAGTACATTCGGTGCCTCTACGTGTACAACAAGATAGACGTCATGGGCATAGACGACGTTGACAGGCTGGCCAGGCAGCCCCATTCTGTGGTAATCTCTGCCAATTTCGAGGTGGTTATTCGGTGTTGAGTCGACTCAGTGGGCAATCTGAGGCACAGGGTCAAGGAGTGGGAAACTGCAAGTACATGAGGTGCCTTCACGTGTACAGCAAGATTGACGTCAAGGGCATAGACGACGTTGACAGGCTGGCCAGGCAGCCCCACTCAGTTGTGAGCTCGACTCAAAAGTCGCCCCACTCAGTTGTGAGCTCCGCCAATCTTGAGGTGAGTTTGGGGTTGGGTGCGACAGGTGGGTACAGAATGCAATGAGAGGGCAGTCGCAAGTGCATCAAGTGCCTCTACGTGTATAACAAGACAAGATAGATGTCATGGGCATAGACGACGTTGGTAGCCTGGCGAGGCAGCCTCATTCCGCTGTGATTTCCTCCAATCTGGAGGTGAGTTTGGGTTTGGGGTTGACAGGTGGGTACAGAATACAATGAGAGGGCAGTCGCAAGAACAAGCGGTGCCTCGACGTATACAACAAGATTGCATAGACGACGTTGGCAGGCTGGCACCGCGCTCCTGTTGTGCCAACACATTACAGTGGCACGGTCATCGCACTCCCATTCGGCCTACAAGCCTGCTCAGCTTCTGGAATTTTGTGGGGAGGTTGTTCAACACGTTTTCTTCAAACCCTCAAAGTTTCAGAGTTTTTGAAGCAGTTACCAAGGCATGACAACATTTTATGTTTCAAGACTTATGGCATCCCGGAAGTGTGTGTTACTCCTTTTTGGTAACACCCGAGTTCACCATTTCGGCTGCTGACTCGTCTACAGAGATCTGATTGGTCTGAAATTCGGTCTAGAAGTCCTTTGCCCCGCTGTGCAAGTGGTCACCAAGTTTCAGAACGATCCAACATCTGAGCATTGCGTGACAGCTGCCGAAATTCACTGTTCCGTAGTCATGGTGCACTGTTGGCAGCATTTCCCTTGCCACCCTTTCATTGTTGTCATGCCAATGGTGCAGGGACAGAGAATGAGACAAGAAGTACAGGTGGTCAAGTGGGACTCTATAACCCTCCTTTTGAGAAGTGTGGTCTTCCTGGAAGCAACTTGCAAGAGGGTGCAAGTGGGAAGACAAGCTGACTCATGTTGGCTTGACTCACTATTGGTAGCCTTGAGTACAGCTCTGAACATCCAAGTGTGGTTGGCTTTGCTGACCTAGCTAGGACGTTTCCCATTCTTCTCTAGCCTTTCTCCCCTAGGACTCAACCTTCTCTGAGTTCCCAGGATGACCCAACCCCTTATGAGTCCCCTAGGCAATGTTGTACTCACCTCTTCCTTGCATCAATGAGAATACACGTTTTTTCAGCCGAGCTTACGTTTTCGTTCACTGCGTAGTGCGCACACCTCTGATAATAGCAAGTAATATACCGTTGGAAAGCAGACACCTAAGGCTAACCGCTGTCCAAGTTTCAGCCTCGTATGTTCTCGGAGCTGATCGTGACGGCGTTTTGAACAGAGGCGGTTTGAAGACGTCAGATTCTGCTTAGGCGGTTTCATGGGCATCCGCGACCCCTAAGTGGACTGCAGACTATAACAAGTGGTATCAGAGCCTGTTCTACTCTGTTCGTGGGTGAAAATAGAGGCTGAAGGTTCTGCTCCAGCTGGTCCCAGTGGCAGTGGTGGCGTGAGAGGCGCTGGGGAAGCGGGAAGAGGCGTTGCAGGCGGATCTGCGCCAATGGCTTCAGTTTCAACATCAGCTAAGGATGATGTGAAGGCATTCAACCTGGAGAAGTTCTCTGGGGATGATTGGGCATCATGGAGCTTCAGGATGGAGCTCCTCTTCAACCATTATGGGCTGCTTGAAGTGATGGATGGAGAATTCAAGGGGCCTACGAGCGAAGGAGCGACCAAAGAATGGGATCGCCGGTCCAAGGATGGATTCTTCCTTCTCTCCCAATGCCTCTCATCCAACCAGCTGCACCACATCAAGCATCTCATCAAGGAAGCTGAGTGTGGTCCTAAGGCATGGAGGATATTGAAGGATGTCCATGCCCCCAGCAGCGAAGCAATGGTGGTGGTGCTCGAGCGACAACTCCATGCGGTGAAGATCAACGAGGGTGATGCCGTACAAGGAGCGTTCGATCAACTCCGGGACCTCTATGTGAAGCTCTCAGCTGCTGGTGTGGACTACCCTGAGAAAATCAAGTGCTACAAGGCTCTCTCCCTGCTGCCGGAGTCGTGGGGGCCCTTGGTGGTCAACCTTAATGGGATGAAGGACTCGTGGTCCCTTGAGTGGATTCGCGCACAAGTTCTTCAAGAGGAGTTTCGGAGGAAGGAGCTGACCGCCGCTGCCGGTGAAGGTGGAGGCTCTGCCTATGGCATGAAGGGCTTCAAGGGGCGTGGCAGCAAGAAAGGGAAGGCCAAGGAAGGCTCTGGAGGGGAGCAGCATTCGGGAGGGAAGCGTGGCAACAAGGGAGGCAAGCGGTGTGGCGGCAAGTGTTGGTATTGCCATGTGGAAGGGCACCCATGGTTCAAGTGCCGCAAGCTACCTGACGGTTGGAGGCCTGGTCAGCCATCAATTGAGGGCTCCAAGGGTGTTCATGGAGCTATGGGAGAAGGCATGGGCAGTGAGGAGGGCGAAGGAGGTGCTGGCGGATACGGCGGCATGTTCTACCATGTAGGGGAGGCGTGCCCCGAGGACATGGTTGTGCCGGCCAGCAAGATTGCTCTTCACCGCTCCTCCCATTGGGTCATCGACACGGGAGCCTTCATGACCATGACCAACCGAGAGGATCTACTGGATGAAGTTAGGCCATCAAAGGCAGCCACCGTCGTTTCAGCCACCGGCCAAGTTGTACCCGTGCGTGGCGAGGGGAGAGCCATGTTCATGGGTGCGGATGGGAGGCTTGTGGGGCTGAAGCGTGTTCTCCTTGTTCCTGGATTGTGTGCCAACCTCCTCTCTACCAAGGCCCTAAGTGAGGCAGGGATGAAGATGGAGATGTTGGGCACAAAGGTTTTCAAGGCAACTCTGGATGGGCGCGTATTGTGGGACCTCCGAGGCGGCAAGGACATGCACCGGTCCATGTGGGAGATACCGGTGCTGCCATGGAAGGAGGCGGCTGCGCGCTTGGCTGCTGGAGATGTGAGAGGAGGGCGTGTTAACCACGTGGACAATGGAGGGGGTGGTGATGACAGTGATGGTGGGCTCCTTGGGCATGGAGGGGCTGCGCTTCCAAGTGTAACTCCTAGCACGGGTGAGACGGATTGGCTCACCGCACACCGTCGCTTTGGCCACGTGGCGCTACCTCAGTTGCAGCAGCTGTTTAAGGAGGAAAGAGTCAAGGGGCTGAGGATAAAGGGGGAGCCCAAGGAGGTGGGATCTTGTGAGACTTGCTTGACCAGCAAGTTTTCACGGTTTCCCTTCCATTCGGTGGAGGGGGAGTCGAGTGACCCGGTGGAGCTCGTGCATGTGGATCTCGTGGGACCCATGAAGGTGAAGGGAGATGGTGGGGCCCTGTATTCTATGACCATGGTGGATGACAACACAAGGCTCACCTGGTCCTTTCCACTTGCAAAGAAGAGTGATGCTGCAAGGGTCATCATTGAAGAGTGGCTGCCCATGGTGGAGCGAGAGAGCGGCAAGCGGGTGAAGGCGATACGTAGTGACCGTGGTGGGGAGTTCTTGGGAGCGGAGTTCCGGAGCTGGCTGAAGCGGCATGGCATCAAGCAGCAGCTCACCACGGCCTACACCCCTCAATCCAATGGCGTGGCAGAGAGAGCGAACCGGACCATCTTGGAGGGCGGGAGAACGATGTTGGTAGACTCGGGTCTACCCTTACGGTTCTGGCCCCTCGCTATTCGCCATGCCACCGTCATCAAGAACCGAGTATTGACTCATGTGGGAGGGCAGGATTGGGTCCCTATGGAGAAATGGAGGGGCAAGAAGCCTCTGGTGGATATGCTTCGAGTCTTTGGGTGCATGGGACTCGTGCACGTCCCTAAGGAAAAGCGTGACAAGCTTCAAGCGGCGGCGGTGTGGGCTGTTCATTTGGGACTTGCACAAGGGAGCAAGGGGTGGCTCATGTGGGACCCAATAGCCAACACCATCTTCACCACCAGAGATGCCAAGTTCATGGAGGGGCTCATGTTCAAGGAGTGGTTGGAGCGAGGGAGGAGCAAGGTCACCATTCCGCTCGGAATAGAGGTGGGAACGAATGACCCACTCTTCATTCCCATCGAGTTGTCTTCGTCTTCAGAGGTAACGGAGGTGTCACATGACTTGGGAGGTGCTGAAGGGGAGGCAGCAGAGGTGGAGGGAGTGTTGCAGCAACAGAAGGCCCCTGTAGCTGAGAGAGGTGATGCCGAGGAGGAGGTGCAGCAGCCTACACCATCCCCTACTCTTCCACCAAGGCGGACAACCCAAGGGAAGCGTGGTGCTGTCCGTGGTGGAGCTAAGGAGAGTGCAGCCAAGGAGAGGCCCAAAAGAGCTGCTCACCCAAGGGATTTCCTCAAGTATGAAAGGCTTGGGGGTCCCAAGGCATTGCTGGTCCAGGAGGAGGACGATGATGAGGAGAAGGGAGCCGAGGGAGAGATGGAGCAGATTTGTTGCTTCGGTGTCAACTTACCTCATAAACCGGCTTCGATGGAGGAAGCACTTGCTGGAGATGATCGAGAGGCTTGGTTGGCTTCAAGGGAGGATGAGTTTAAGAGCCTCATGGAGAATGGAACGTGGACCCTCACCAATCTGCCCCCGGGAAGAAAGGCATTGGATTGCACGTGGATATTACGTGTGAAGACCGATGCGGAGGGGAAGTTGGAGAGGCGCAAAACAAGACTTGTGATCAAGGGTTTCCAGCAGAGGGAGGGGGTTGACTTTAAGGAGGTGTTTGCTCCTGTTGCCAAGGCTCCTACGCTCCGGGTGTTGCTGGCAGCAGCTGCCGTTTGTGGTTGGAAGGTGGAGCAAATGGATGTGAAGACGGCTTTCCTCTATGGCGTGGTAGATGAGGAGATTTACATGAAGCAGCCAGAGGGGTACGACGATGGGAGCGGACGTGTTTGCAGGCTCAACAAGGCCATCTATGGCCTCAAACAAGCTCCAAGGTGCTGGTATGCAAGGCTGGTGGAGGCGTTGGAGGCTCTTGGCTTCAAAGTTAGCGGGTGCGACGAGAGTCTCTTCATAACCGAGGGGGATGAGGAGAAAGTGTTTCTCCTTGTCTACGTCGATGACATTCTCCTCTTCTCTCCATCCCTGGAGAGGATCAAGGAGGTGCAAGGGAAGCTGAAGGAGACCTTTCAATGCAAGGCCCTTGGACCAGTGGGGTATTACCTTGGTCTTCACGTGGAGCGGGACGAGGTGAAGGGATGGTTGAGGCTTCACCAACACAAGTACCTTGCAGCCATGGGGGAGAGGTATGGGCTGGAGGAAGGGAGGAGTGTAAAGACTCCACTACCCTCAGGATTTCAGCTACACCTTGATGAAGAGGAGGGTGAGGTGTTGGAGCCCGAGTTGCAGCGTCGGTTCCAGTCAATGGTGGGGAGCTTGATGTATGCTTCGGTCAACACTCGCCCCGATATTTCATTCGCGGTTTCGCAGCTGGCTCGTGTGGTGTCTAGGCCCCTTCAAGAGCACCTTGATGCAGCAGAGAGGCTGGTGAGGTACTGCATGGCAACCTCAAGGGTGGGGCTGCAATATTCAGTGCATGGGCAGCTGACGCAAAAGGGAGTGGAGGAGGTGAGCACGAAGACCGGTGCACCTGCAAGGCGTGGACACTTGTACCTCTCGTGCTTCACCGATGCTACCTGGGCAAGTGACATCAGTGATGCAACATCCCACGGTGGCTATGTATGCTGTGTTGGAGGGAGTCCAGTGAGCTGGAAGTCTAAGAAGCAAGGGGAGATAGCTCACTCATCAACGGAGAGCGAGTACATGGCGTTGTTTCATGGGGTGAAGGAGGTGGTTTGGATGAGGAGGTTGCTTGAGGAGTTGGGGCAGGAGCAAGAGGGTCCTACACCTGTGTTTTGTGACAGCCAAGGAGCAATTGCAATGGCTCGCAATGCTGTGCTCCATGGGCTGAACAAGCACATGCATATCAAATGGCATTGGGTGAGGAAGGAGGTGAAGAAGGGCACGGTCTCCTTGCACTACATCAACACTACCAAGCAACCTGCAGATTTTTTGACGAAGCGGCTTGCAGAGCATCAGCATTGGACCTGCGCCACCTTGTGTGGCATGTCCTTCAACTAGGGGAGGCAGCTTCAGGGAGCAGCTAAGGGATGAATGAGAGCACGATGAGGGGGAGTTTGTTGTGCCAACACATTACAGTGGCACGGTCATCGCACTCCCATTCGGCCTACAAGCCTGCTCAGCTTCTGGAATTTTGTGGGGAGGTTGTTCAACACGTTTTCTTCAAACCCTCAAAGTTTCAGAGTTTTTGAAGCAGTTACCAAGGCATGACAACATTTTATGTTTCAAGACTTATGGCATCCCGGAAGTGTGTGTTACTCCTTTTTGGTAACACCCGAGTTCACCATTTCGGCTGCTGACTCGTCTACAGAGATCTGATTGGTCTGAAATTCGGTCTAGCAGTCCTTTGCCCCGCTGTGCAAGTGGTCACCAAGTTTCAGAACGATCCAACATCTGAGCATTGCGTGACAGCTGCCGAAATTCACTGTTCCGTAGTCATGGTGCACTGTTGGCAGCATTTCCCTTGCCACCCTTTCATTGTTGTCATGCCAATGGTGCAGGGACAGAGAATGAGACAAGAAGTACAGGTGGTCAAGTGGGACTCTATAACCCTCCTTTTGAGAAGTGTGGTCTTCCTGGAAGCAACTTGCAAGAGGGTGCAAGTGGGAAGACAAGCTGACTCATGTTGGCTTGACTCACTATTGGTAG
Source organism: Closterium sp. Naga37s-1 (assembly GCA_947471745.1). Lineage (NCBI taxonomy): Eukaryota > Viridiplantae > Streptophyta > Zygnematophyceae > Desmidiales > Closteriaceae > Closterium > Closterium sp. Naga37s-1. Next base: position 132,189 of record CANJKZ010000611.1, on the reverse strand, counting down.
CCTTGAGTACAGCTCTGAACATCCAAGTGTGGTTGGCTTTGCTGACCTAGCTAGGACGTTTCCCATTCTTCTCTAGCCTTTCTCCCCTAGGAATCAACCTTCTCTGAGTTCCCAGGATGACCCAACCCCTTATGAGTCCCCTAGGCAATGTTGTACTCACCTCTTCCTTGCATCAATGAGAATACACGTTTTTTCAGCCGAGCTTACGTTTTCGTTCACTGCGTAGTGCACACACCTCTGATAATAGCAAGTAATATACCGTTGGAAAGCAGACACCTAAGGCTAACCGCTGTCCAAGTTTCAGCCTCGTATGTTCTCGGAGCTGATCGTGACGGCGTTTTGAACAGAGGCGGTTTGAAGACGTCAGATTCTGCTTAGGCGGTTTCATGGGCATCCGCGACCCCTAAGTGGACTGCAGACTATAACAGCTCCGTTGTCACGAGGTGACTTTTGAGTCGACTCAAAAGTCACCTCGGCTGGCACCGCACTCCGTTGTCATCTCTGCCAGTCTCGAGATGAGAACGATGCACATGCACCTGCTGCCACTCACAGTCTCCCATTCCTCATTCAGTTACACCCCCTTTTCCTTCCTTTCCTTTGCATCTGCTGGCGCGCATGTGGGAGGAGATGGGTCTCGTGTGCAGCATATGCACTTGCAACGAGGTGACTTTTGAGTCGACTCAAAAGGGTCACATGTGCAGCATATGCACTTGCAACGAGGTGACTTTTGAGTCGACTCAAAAGGGTCTCATGTGCAGCATATGCACTTGCAACGAGGTGACTTTTGAGTCGACTCAAAAGGGTCTCATGTGCAGCATATGCACTTGCAACGAGGTGACTTTTGAGTCGACTCAAAAGGGTCTCATGTGCAGCATATGCACTTGCAAGGCCCAGGCACAAACTCCCCCATCCCCTCATCCCGTCACCGTTCCCCCTTCCCCCTTCAACTCAATTCCCTTTTCTAACCCACCACTCTTCCTTTTTTCGCCCCTTACAGCTGAACATGGATCATCTGTTGGCGCGCATGTGGGAGGAGATGGGTCTCGTGCGAGTGTACACCAAGCCACAGGGCCAGCAGCCCGATTTCGCCGACCCTGTTGTGCTCTCCACCGTGAGTTACCGCAATGCATCGCACTCCACCTTTACTTCAACACAATCACCGCTCTCCACCGTGAGTGCATCACACCGGGTCTTGTCTCAACGATGCTGATGGGTCTCGTGCGAGTGTACACCAAGCCACAAGGCCAGCAGCCTGACTTTGCTGACCCCATCGTGCTCTCCACTGTGAGTTCACACCTGCACCGCACTCCACCTCCTCCAAAACTCAGTCACCACTCTCCACCATGAGTGCGTCAATCTGTCTCTCTGGTGGAGATAGGGGCTCGTGCGAGTGTGCCCAAGCTGCAGGGGCAGCAGCAGCCTGACTTTGTGGACCCTGTCGTGCTCTCCACTGTGAGTGCCCTCGTTGTTGTGTGCGTGTGCAAGCACACCACGCCATACCACTCGGAGCAGCAGCCGAACGTTGCTGACTAACACTGTGCTCCTTCCCACAGTGACTGAGTGCTACTCAACACTCGTTCCACCTCTCCCCACCAGATGGGTTCTACTGCCTTCTCTAGCACAATACGTAGAACCAGATGGCTGCTCTTCCTTGCATCTCTCGCTGCATCTAGTGGCCTGTGTGTTTTCATGTTTCAACCCCCCCCCCCTCTTTTCCCCTGTTTGTCTGCCCGCTTCTCAGGACCGTGGAGGGTGCACAGTGCGGGACTTCTGTGACCACATTCACAGGGGGTTGCTCAAGGACGTGAAGTATGTGCTGTGCTGGGGCATCAGCGTCAAGCACTACCCGCAGCGCTGCGGCTTGGCGCATGTTCTGCGGGATGAAGACGTTGTGCAGATCGTGAAGAAGAAGGTAATGTGCTTCCTTGACTCAATCTGGATGTTGAGAGTGTGCTAGGTGAGGTGAGGCGAGGTGGTTATTCATTCAAGCACTACCCGCAGCGCTGCGGCTTGGCGCATGTTCTGCGGGACGAGGACGTCGTGCAGATCGGGGAATATAAGGTACAATGTTCCGTCCTGGTTCAAATTGGATGCTGAGTGTAGGTAGGGAGGGCGGGGCGGAGGAGGGGAAGGGGAAGTGGTGTTGAAGGGACGAAGGGGGGGGGGGGGGGGGGGGAGGTGGGGAGGGGAGAGGAGATAATTTGTTTTCAGTGAGGTGAGGTGGTTACCAAATTACATTATGGATGCGTTTTGTCTGTTACTTGGTGTGGCAGGAAACGGAAGAGGAAGGACGTGGAAGATTCAAGACACACGTTGACGGACCTGCAAGGATAGCTGACCGAGTGAAGAAGGCACCTTTGAAACAGTGACCTTGTTACTTGTGCGATTATCGCAAGGAGATGTGTTGTGTTGTACTTGTCGTGAAAATTCTGTTGCAATAAACATTTTTCTGTTAGACCTGTGTCCAGTTCAAGCCGTTCAATCTGCCACTTCAGCATCTGCCCCATTCTCCCGCTTTCCATCACCCCGCCCCATTCTCCCTCCTTCCATCACCCAGCCCCATTCTCCCTCCTTCCATCACCCCGCCCCATTCTCCCTCCTTCCATCACCCCGCCCCATTCTCCCTCCTTCCATCACCCCGCCCCATTCTCCCTCCTTCCATCACCCCACCCCATTCTCCCGCTTTCCATCACCCCACCCCAGTCTCCCGCTATCCATCACCCCGCCCCATTCTCCCGCTTTCCATCACCCCGCCCCATTCTCCCGCTTTCCATCACCCCGCCCCATTCTCCCGCTTTCCATCACCCCGCCCCATTCTCCCGCTTTCCATCACCCCGCCCCATTCTCCCTCCTTCCATCACCCCGCCCCATTCTCCCTCCTTCCATCACCCCGCCCCATTCTCCCGCTTTCCATCACCCCGCCCCATTCTCCCGCTTTCCATCACCCCGCCCCATTCTCCCTCCTTCCATCACCCCACCCCATTCTCCCGCTTTCCATCACCCCGCCCCATTCTCCAGCTTTCCATCACCCCGCCCCATTCTCCCGCTTTCCATCACCCCGCCCCATTCTCCCGCTTTCCATCACCCCGCCCCATTCTCCCGCTTTCCATCACCCTGCCCCATTCTCCCGCTTTCCATCACCCCGCCCCATTCTCCCGCTTTCCATCACCCCGCCCCATTCTCCCGCTTTCCATCACCCCGCCCCATTCTCCCGCTTTCCATCACCCCGCCCCATTCTCCCGCTTTCCATCACCCCGCCCCTTTCTCCCTCCTTCCATCACCCCACCCCATTCTCCCTCCTTCCATCACCCCGCCCCATTCTCCCGCTTTCCATCACCCCGCCCCTTTCTCCCTCCTTCCATCACCCCCCCCCCATTCTCCCTCCTTCCATCACCCCACCCCATTCTCCCTCCTTCCATCACCCCGCCCCATTCTCCCGCTTTCCATCACCCCGCCCCATTCTCCCTCCTTCCATCACTCCACCCCATTCTCCCGCTTTCCATCACCCCGCCTCATTCTCCCGCTTTCCATCACCCTGCCCCATTCTCCCGCTTTCCATCACCCCGCCCCATTCTCCCTCCTTCCATCACCCCGCCCCATTCTCCCGCTTTCCATCACCCCGCCCCATTCTCCCGCTTTCCATCACCCCGCCCCATTCTCCCGCTTTCCATCACCCCGCCCCATTCTCCTGCTTTCCATCACCCCGCCCCATTCTCCCGCTTTCCATCACCCCGCCCCATTCTCCCTCCTTCCATCACCCCGCCCCATTCTCCCGCTTTCCATCACCCCGCCCCATTCTCCCGATTTCCATCACCCCGCCCCATTCTCCCGCTTTCCATCACCCCGCCCCATTCTCCCGCTTTCCATCACCCCGCCCCATTCTCCCGCTTTCCATCACCCCGCCCCATTCTCCCGCTTTCCATCACCCCGCCCCATTCTCCCGCTTTCCATCACCCCGCCCCATTCTCCCGCTTTCCATCACCCCGCCCCATTCTCCCGCTTTCCATCACCCCGCCCCTTTCTCCCTCCTTCCATCACCCCACCCCATTCTCCCTCCTTCCATCACCCCGCCCCATTCTCCCGCTTTCCACCACCCCGCCCCTTTCTCCCTCCTTCCATCACCCCACCCCATTCTCCCTCCTTCCATCACCCCGCCCCATTCTCCCGCTTTCCATCACCCCGCCCCATTCTCTCGCTTTCCATCACCCGCCCCATTCTCCCTCCTTCCATCACCCCACCCCATTCTCCCGCTTTCCATCACCCCGCCTCATTCTCCCGCTTTCCATCACCCCGCCCCATTCTCCCGCTTTCCATCACCCCGCCCCATTCTCCCTCCTTCCATCACCCTGCCCCATTCTCCCTCCTTCCATCACCCCGCCCCTTTCTCCCTCCTTCCATCACCCCACCCCATTCTCCGTCCTTCCATCACCCCGCCCCATTCTCCCTCCTTCCATCACCCTGCCCCATTCTCCCTCCTTCCATCACCCCGCCCCTTTCTCCCTCCTTCCATCACCCCACCCCATTCTCCCTCCTTCCATCACCCCGCCCCATTCTCCCGCTTTCCATCACCCTGCCCCTTTCTCCCTCCTTCCATCACCCCGCCCCATTCTCCCGCTTTCAATCACCACGCCCCATTCTCCCGCTTTCCATCACCCCGCCCCATTCTCGCGCTTTCCATCACCCCGCCCCATTCTCCCGCTTTCCATCATCCCGCCCCATTCTCCCGCTTTCTATCACCCCGCCCCATTCTCCTGCTTTCCATCACCCCGCCCCATTCTCCCGCTATCCATCACCCCGCCCCATTCTCCCGCTATCCATCACCCCGCCCCATTCTCCCTCCTTCCATCACCCCGCCCCATTCTCCCTCCTTCCATCACCCTGCCCCATTCTCCCGCTTTCCATCACCCCGCCCCATTCTCCCGCTTTCCATCAGCCCGCCCCATTCTCCCGCTTTCCATCACCCCGCCCCATTCTCCCTCCTTCCATCACCCAGCCCCATTCTCCCTCCTTCCATCACCCCGCCCCATTCTCTCCTTCCATCACCCCGCCCCATTCTCCCTCCTTCCATCACCCCGCCCCATTCTCCCTCCTTCCATCACCCCACCCCATTCTCCCGCTTTCCATCACCCCACCCCAGTCTCCCGCTATCCATCACCCCGCCCCATTCTCCCGCTTTCCATCACCCCGCCCCATTCTCCCGCTTTCCATCACCCCGCCCCATTCTCCCGCTTTCCATCACCCCGCCCCATTCTCCCGCTTTCCATCACCCCGCCCCATTCTCCCTCCTTCCATCACCCCGCCCCATTCTCCCTCCTTCCATCACCCCGCCCCATTCTCCCGCTTTCCATCACCCCGCCCCATTCTCCCGCTTTCCATCACCCCGCCCCATTCTCCCTCCTTCCATCACCCCGCCCCATTCTCCCGCTTTCCATCACCCCGCCCCATTCTCCAGCTTTCCATCACCCCGCCCCATTCTCCCGCTTTCCATCACCCCGCCCCATTCTCCCGCTTTCCATCACCCCGCCCCATTCTCCCGCTTTCCATCACCCCGCCCCATTCTCCCACTTTCCATCACCCCGCCCCATTCTCCCGCTTTCCATCACCCCGCCCCATTCTCCCTCCTTCCATCACCCCACCCCATTCTCCCTCCTTCCATCACCCCGCCCCATTCTCCCGCTTTCCATCACCCCGCCCCTTTCTCCCTCCTTCCATCACCCCACCCCATTCTCCCTCCTTCCATCACCCCGCCCCATTCTCCCGCTTTCCATCACCCCGCCCCATTCTCCCGCTTTCCATCACCCCGCCCCATTCTCCCTCCTTCCATCACCCCACCCCATTCTCCCGCTTTCCATCACCCCGCCTCATTCTCCCGCTTTCCATCACCCCGCCCCATTCTCCCGCTTTCCATCACCCCGCCCCATTCTCCCGCTTTCCATCACCCCGCCCCATTCTCCCGCTTTCCATCACCCCGCCCCATTCTCCCGCTTTCCATCACCCCGCCCCATTCTCCCGCTTTCCATCACCCCGCCCCATTCTCCCGCTTTCCATCACCCCGCCCCATTCTCCCGCTTTCCATCACCCCGCCCCTTTCTCCCTCCTTCCATCACCCCACCCCATTCTCCCTCCTTCCATCACCCCGCCCCATTCTCCCGCTTTCCATCACCCCGCCCCTTTCTCCCTCCTTCCATCACCCCACCCCATTCTCCCTCCTTCCATCACCCCGCCCCATTCTCCCGCTTTCCATCACCCCGCCCCATTCTCCCGCTTTCCATCATCCCGCCCCATTCTCCCTCCTTCCATCACCCCACCCCATTCTCCCGCTTTCCATCACCCCGCCCCATTCTCCCGCTTTCCATCACCCCGCCTCATTCTCCCGCTTTCCATCACCCCGCCCCATTCTCCCGCTTTCCATCACCCCGCCCCATTCTCCCGCTTTCCATCACCCCGCCCCATTCTCCCTCCTTCCATCACCCCGCCCCATTCTCCCTCCTTCCATCACCCCGCCCCATTCTCCCGCTTTCCATCACCCCGCCCCATTCTCCCGCTTTCCATCACCCCGCCCCATCCTCCCGCTTTCCATCACCCCGCCCCATTCTCCCGCTTTCCATCACCCCGCCCCATTCTCCCTCCTTCCATCACCCTGCCCCATTCTCCCTCCTTCCATCACCCCGCCCCATTCTCCCTCCTTCCATCACCCCACCCCATTTCTCCGGCTTTCCATCACCCCGCCCCATTCTCCCGCTTTCCATCACCCCGCCCCATTCTCCCTCCTTCCATCACCCCACCCCATTCTCCCTCCTTCCATCACCCCGCCCCATTCTCCCTCCTTCCATCACCCCGCCCCATTCTCCCGCTTTCCATCACCCCGCCCAATTCTCCCGATTTCCATCACCCCGCCCCATTCTCCCGCTTTCCATCACCCCGCCCCATTCTCCCGCTTTCCATCACCCCACCCCATTCTCCCTCCTTCCATCACCCCACCCCATTCTCCCTGCTTCCATCACCCCGCCCCATTCTCCCGCTTTCCATCACCCCGCCCCATTCTCCCGCTTTCCATCACCCCGCCTCATTCTCCCGCTTTCCATCACCCCGCCCCATTCTCCTGCTTTCCATCTCCCCGCCCCATTCTCCCGCTTTCCATCTCCCCGCCCCATTCTCCCGCTTTCCATCACCCCGCCCCATTCTCCCGCTTTCCATCACCCCGCCCCATACTCCCGCTTTCCATCACCCCGCAACATTCTCCCTCCTTCCATCACCCCGCCCCATTCTCCCTCCTTCCATCACCCCGCCCTGTTCTCCCTGTCAACGGGAGTGTAGTTTGGCCCCGTCCTCGCTTGGGCGGAGTCGACCTTGTGGTCGGGTGTGCGGGGGTTGCAGCCGACCTGCAGCAGTGGGCACGGGGGCCACAGCAAGGGCGCGAAGCTGGAGGGCGCCTGGACGCTGGACTGGGGACGCCGGGCATGCTTGGCCGGCTACGGACTGCGCTGGTCGGCTAGGCGTGGTTCTTCGGTCGACCGGGATACCCGGGCGACGTGCGCGAGTGTCGCCGGGGTGGAGTCTGCGAGGCCGACCTCAGGGGTGGTATCCCGAGGTCGACGTGGCTGGTGGGCGCAGTTGCTGGCGTGGAGTCTGCCAGGCGTCTGCGCTGTGCACGTGACAAGGACGAGTGCACCAACCAGCTGCGCGCACCTGCGAAGCAGGTGCACCGTTGTCCTGCGGGTGCAACGCTGTGCAGCCGACTTGCTGCAGCGTTGGCAGACCGTGGACTTGCAACGTTGGCACACCGCTACTCTGCAACGCTGGAGCGGTGCGAGCGATGCTGCGCTGGAGCGCGGTCGACCGTGCTGCGCTGGAGGTCGACCAGCAGCCTAGCTAGCTCTGATGTAGTCAGTGTTGCCAATGTTGTTGTAACCACCATCATTCTGAACTTTTCCTAGTGAAACTCTTGCCAACTTTCCCCGTGAACTTGCCTGGTCCAGGAGCGTGCCTGGTCCAGGAGCTTGCCTGGTCCAGGAGCATGCCTGGTCCAGGAGCTTGCCTGGTCCAGGAGCTTGCCTGGTCCATGAGCTTGCCTGGTCCAAGAGCTTGCCTGGTCCAGGAGCTTGCCTAGTCCAGGAGCTTTCCTAGTCCACCAGCTTGCCTGGTCCAAGAGCTTGCCTGGTCCAGGAGCTTGGCTGTTCCAGGATCTTGCCTGGTCCAGGATCTTGTCTGGTCCAGGAGCGTGCCTGGTCCAGGAGCTTGCCTGGTCCAGGAGCTTGCCTGGTCCAGGAGCTTGCCTGGTCCAGGAGATTGCCTGGTCCAGTAGCTTGCCTGGTCAAGGAGCTTGCGTGGTCCAAGAGCTTGCCTGGTCCAGGAGCATGCTTGGTCCAAGAGCTTGCCTGGTACAGGAGCTTGCCTCGTCAAGGCGCTTGCCTGGTCCAGGAGCTGGCCTCGTCCAGGAGCGTGCCTGGTCCAGGAGTGTGCCTGGTCCAGGAGCGTGCCTAGTCCAGGAGCTTGCCTGGTCCAGAACTTGCCTGGTCCAGGAGCTTGCCTGGTCCAGGAGCTTGCCTGCTCCAGCAGCTTGCCTAGTCCAGGAGCGTGCGAGGTCCAGAAGCTTGCCTGGTCCAGGAGCTTGACTGGTCCAAGAGCTTGCCTGGTCCAGGAGCTTGCCTGGTCCAGGAGCTTGCCTGGTCCAGAAGCGTGCCTGGTCCAGGAGCTTGCCTGGTCTAGGAGCTTGCCTGGTCCAGGAGCGTGCCTGGTCCAGGAGCTTGCCTGATCCAGGAGCTTGCCTGGTCCAGGAGCGTGCCTGGTCCAGGAGCTTGCCTGATCCAGGAGCTTGCCTGGTCCAGGAGCGTGCCTGGTCCAGGAGCTTGCCTGGTCCAGGAGCTTGCCTTGTCCAGGAGCTTGCCTGGTCCAAGAGTTTGCCTGGTCCAAGAGCTTGCCTGGTCTAGGAGCTTGCCTGGTCCAAGAGCTTGCCTGGTCCAGGAGTATGCCTGGTCCAGGAGCTTGCCTGGTCCAGGAGCTTGCCTGGTCCAGGAGCTTGCCTAGTCCTGGATCTTGCCTGGTCCAGGAGCTTGCCTGGTCCAGGAGCTTGCCTGGTCCAGGAGCTTGCCTGGTCAAGGAGCTTGCCTGGTCCAGGAGCTTGCCTGGTCCAGGAGCTTGCCTGTTCCAGGAGCGTGCCTGGTCCAGGAGCTTGCATGTTTCAGGAAATTGCCTGGTCCAGGAGCTTGCCTGGTCCAAGAGCTTTCCTGGTCCAAGAGCTTGCCTGGTCCAAGAGCTTGCATGTTTCAGGAGCTTGCCTGGTCCAGGAGCTTGCCTGGTCCAAGAGCTTGCCTGGTCCAGGAGCGTGCCTGGTCCAAGAGCTTGCCTGGTCAAGAAGCTTGCCTGGTCCAGGAGCTTGCTTGGTCGAGGAGCTTGCCTGGTCCAGGAGCTTGCCTGGTCCAGGAGCATGCCTGGTCCAGGAGCTTGCCTGGTCCAGCTGCTTGCCTGGTCCAGGAGCTTGCCTGGTGAAGGAGCTTGCCTGGTCCAGGAGCTTGCCTGGTCCAGGAACTTGCCTGGTCCAGGAGCTTGCCTGGTCCAGTAGCTTGCCAGGTCCAAGAGCTTTCCTGGTCCAAGAGCTTGCCTGGTCCAGGAGCTTGCCTGGTCCAAGAGCTTGCCTGGTCCAGGAGCTTGCCTGGTCCAGGAGCTTGCCTGGTCCAGGAGCTTGCCTGGTCCAGGAGCTTGCCTGGTCCAGGAGCATGCCTGGTCCAGCAGCTTGCCTGGTCCAGGAGCTTGCCTAGTCCAGGAGCTTGCCTGGTCCAGAAGCTTACCTGGTCCAGGAGCTTGCCTGGTCCAGGAGCTTGCCTGGTCCAGCAGCTTGCCTGGTCCAGGAGCTTGCCTGGTGAAGGAGCTTGCTTGGTCCAGGAGCTTGCCTGGTCCAGGAGCGTGCCTGGTCCAGGAGTGTGCCTGGTCCAAGAGCTTGCCTGGTCCAGGAGCTTGCCTAGTCCAAGAGCTTGCCTGGTCCAGGAGCTTGCCTGGTTCAAGAGCTTGCCTGGTCCAGGAGCTTGCCTGGTCCAGGAGCTTGCCTGGTCCAGGAGCTTGCCTGGTCCAAGAGCTTGCCTGGTCCAGGAGCTTTCTTGGTCCAGGAGCTCGCCTGGTCCAGGAGCTTGTCTGGTCCAGGAGCTTGCCTGGTCAAGGAGCTTGCCTGGTCCACGAGCTTGCCTGGTCCAGGAGCTTGCCTGTTCCAGGAGCTTGCCTGGTCTAGGAGCTTGCCTGGTCCAGGAGCTCGCCTGGTCCAGGAGCTTGTCTGGTCCAGGAGCTTGCCTGGTCAAGGAGCTTGCCTGGTCCAGGAGCTTGCCTGGTCCAGGAGCTTGCCTGTTCCAGGAGCGTGCCTGGTCCAGGAGCTTGCATGTTTCAGGAGCTTGCCTGGTCCAGGAGCTTGCCTGGTCCAAGAGCTTTCCTGGTCCAAGAGCTTGCCTGGTCCAAGAGCTTGCATGTTTCAGGAGCTTGCCTGGTCCAAGAGCTTGCCTGGTCCAGGAGCGTGCCTGGTCCAAGAGCTTGCCTGGTCAAGAAGCTTGCCTGGTCCAGGAGCTTGCTTGGTCGAGGAGCTTGCCTGGTCCAGGAGCTTGCCTGGTCCAGGAGCATGCCTGGTCCAGGAGCTTGCCTGGTCCAGCTGCTTGCCTGGTCCAGGAGCTTGCCTGGTGAAGGAGCTTGCCTGGTCCAGGAGCTTGCCTGGTCCAGGAGCTTGCCTGGTCCAGGAGCTTGCCTGGTCCAAGAGCTTTCCTGGTCCAAGAGCTTGCCTGGTCGAGGAGCTTGCCTGGTCCAAGAGCTTGCCTGGTCCAAGAGCTTGCCTGGTCCAGGAGCTTGCCTGGTCCAGGAGCTTGCCTGGTCCAGGAGCTTGCCTGGTCCAGGAGCTTGCCTGGTCCAGGAGCATGCCTGGTCCAGGAGCTTGCCTGGTCCAGGAGCTTGCCTAGTCCAGGAGCTTGCCTGGTCCAGAAGCTTACCTGGTCCAGGAGCTTGCCTGGTCCAGGAGCTTGCCTGGTCCAGGAGCGTGCCTGGTCCACGAGCTTGCCTGGTCCAGGAGCTTGCCTGGTCCAGGAGCTTGTCTGGTCTAGGAGCTTGCCTGGTCCAGGAGTGTGCCTGGTCTAGGAGCTTGCCTGGTCCAGGAGCTTGCCTGGTCTAGGAGCTTGCCTGTTCAGGAGCTTGCCTGGTCCAGGAGCTTGCCTGGTCCAGGAGCTTGCCTGGTCCAGGAGCTTGCCTGGTCCAGGAGCTTGCCTGGTCCAAGAGCTTGCCTGGTCCAGGAGCTTGCCTGGTCCAAGAGCTTGCCTGGTCCAAGAGCTTGCATGGTCCAGGAGCTTGCCTGGTCCAGGAGCGTGCCTGGTCCAGGAGCTTGCCTGGTCCAGGAGCTTGCATGGTCCAGGAGCTTGCCTGGTCCAGGAGCGTGCCTGGTCCAGGAGCGTGCCTGGTCCAGGAGCTTGCCTGATCCAGGAGCTTGCCTGATCCAGGAGCTTGCCTGGTCCAGGAGCGTGCCTGGTCCAGGAGCTTGCCTGGTCCAGGAGCTTGCCTGGTCCAGGAGCTTGCCTGGTCCAGGAGCTTGCCTTGTCCAGGAGCTTGCGTGGTCCAAGAGTTTGCCTGGTCCAAGAGCTTGCCTGGTCTAGGAGCTTGCCTGGTCAAAGAGCTTGCCTGGTCCAGGAGTATGCCTGTTCCAGGAGCTTGCCTTGTCCAGGAGCTTGCCTGGTCCAGGAGCTTGCCTAGTCCAGGAGCTTGCCTGGTCCAAGAGCTTGCCTGGTCCAAGAGCTTGCCTGGTCCAGGAGCTTGCCTGGTCCAGGAGCTTGCCTAGTCCAGGAGCTTGCCTGGTCCAGGACCTTGCCTGGTCCAGGACCTTGCCTGGTCCAAGAGCTTGCCTGGTCCAAGAGCTTGCCTGGTCCAGGAGCTTGCCTGGTCCAAGAGCTTGCCTGGTCCAAGAGCTTGCCTGGTCCAGGAGCTTGCCTGGTCCAGGAGCTTGCCTGGTCCAGGAACTTGCCTGGTCCAGGAGCGTGCCTGGTCCAGGAGCGTGCTTGGTCCAGGAGCTTGCCTGGTCTAGGAGCTTGCCTGGTCCAGGAGCTTGCCTGGTCCAGGAGCATGCCTGGTCCAGGAGCTTGCCTGGTCCAGCAGCTTGCCTGGTCCAGGAGCTTGCCTGGTCAAGGAGCTTGCTTGGTCCAGGAGCTTGCCTGGTCCAGGAGCGTGCCTGGTCCAGGAGTGTGCCTGGTCCAGGAGCTTGCCTGGTCCAGGAGATTGCCTAGTCCAAGAGCTTGCCTGGTCCAGGAGCTTGCCTGGTACAAGAGCTTGCCTGGTCCAGGAGCTTGCCTGGTCCAGGAGCTTGCCTGGTTCAAGAGCTTGCCTGGTCCAAGAGCTTGCCTGGTCCAGGAGCTTTCTTGGTCCAGGAGCTTGCCTGGTCCAGGAGCTTGCCTGGTCCAGGAGCTTGCCTGGTCTAGGAGCGTGCCTGGTCCACGAGCTTGCCTGGTCCAGGAGCTTGCCTGGTCCAGGAGCTTGCCTGGTCTAGGAGCTTGCCTGGTCCAGGAGCGCGCCTGGTCCAGGAGCTTGCCTGGTCCAGGAGCTTGCCTGGTCAAGGAGCTTGCCTGGTCCAGGAGCTTGCCTGGTCCAGGAGCTTGCCTGTTCCAGGAGCGTGCCTGGTCCAGGAGCTTGCATGTTTCAGGAACTTGCCTGGTCCAGGAGCTTGCCTGGTCCAAGAGCTTTCCTGGTCCAAGAGCTTGCCTGGTCCAAGAGCTTGCATGTTTCAGGAGCTTGCCTGGTCCAGGAGCTTGCCTGGTCCAAGAGCTTGCCTGGTCCAGGAGCGTGCCTGGTCCAAGAGCTTGCCTGGTCAAGAAGCTTGCCTGGTCCAGGAGCTTGCTTGGTCGAGGAGCTTGCCTGGTCCAGGAGCTTGCCTGGTCCAGGAGCATGCCTGGTCCAGGAGCTTGCCTGGTCCAGCTGCTTGCCTGGTCCAGGAGCTTGCCTGGTGAAGGAGCTTGCCTGGTCCAGGAGCTTGCCTGGTCCAGGAACTTGCCTGGTCCAGGAGCTTGCCTGGTCCAGTAGCTTGCCAGGTCCAAGAGCTTTCCTGGTCCAAGAGCTTGCCTGGTCCAGGAGCTTGCCTGGTCCAAGAGCTTGCCTGGTCCAGGAGCTTGCCTGGTCCAGGAGCTTGCCTGGTCCAGGAGCTTGCCTGGTCCAGGAGCTTGCCTGGTCCAGGAGCATGCCTGGTCCAGCAGCTTGCCTGGTCCAGGAGCTTGCCTAGTCCAGGAGCTTGCCTGGTCCAGAAGCTTACCTGGTCCAGGAGCTTGCCTGGTCCAGGAGCTTGCCTGGTCCAGGAGCGTGCCTGGTCCACGAGCTTGCCTGGTCCAGGAGCTTGCCTGGTCCAGGAGCTTGTCTGGTCTAGGAGCTTGCCTGGTCCAGGAGTGTGCCTGGTCCAGGAGCTTGCCTGGTCCAGGAGCTTGCCTGGTCTAGGAGCTTGCCTGTTCAGGAGCTTGCCTGGTCCAGGAGCTTGCCTGGTCCAGGAGCTTGCCTGGTCCAGGAGCTTGCCTTGTCCAGGAGCGTGCCTGGTCCAGGAGTGTGCCTGGTCCAGGAGCTTGCTTGGTCCTGGAGCCTGCCTTGTCCAAGAGCTTGCCTGGTCCAAAAGCTTGCCTGGTCCAAGAGCATGCCTGGTCCAAGAGCTTGCCTGGTCCAAGAGCATGCCTGGTCCAAGAGCTTGCCTGGTCCAGGAGCTTGCCTCGTCAAGGCGCTTGCCTGGTCCAGGAGCTGGCCTGGTCCAGGAGCGTGCCTGGTCCAGGAGTGTGCCTGGTCCAGGAGCGTGCCTAGTCCAGGAGCTTGCCTGGTCTAGGAGCTTGCCTGGTCCAGGAGCTTGCCTGGTCCAGGAGCTTGCCTGGTCCAGGAGCTTGCCTTCTCCAGCAGCTTGCCTAGTCCAGGAGCGTGCGAGGTCCAGAAGCTTGCCTGGTCCAGGAGCTTGACTGGTCCAAGAGCTTGCCTACTCCAGGAGCTTGCCTGGTCCAGGAGCTTGCCTGGTCCAGGAGCGTGCCTGGTCCAGGAGCTTGCCTAGTCCAGGAGCTTGCCTGGTCCAGGAGCTTGCCTGGTCCAGGAGCTTGCCTTGTCCAGGTGCTTGCCTGGTCCAAGAGCTTGCCTGGTCCAAGAGGTTGCCTGGTCTAGGAGCTTGCCTGGTCCAAGAGCTTGCCTGGTCCAGGAGCTTGCCTGGTCCAGGAGCTTGCCTGGTCCAGGAGCTTGCCTGGTCCAGAAGCTTGCCTGGTCCTGGAGCTTGCCTGGTCCAGGAGCTTGCCTGGTCCAGGAGCTTGCCTGGTCAAGGAGCTTGCCTGGTCCAGGAGCTTGCCTGGTCCAGGAGCTTGCCAGGTCCAGGAGCTTGCCTGGTCCAGGAGCGTGCCTGGTCCAGGAGCGTGCCTGGTCCAGGAGCTTGCCTGGTCCAGGAGCTTGCCTGGTCCAGGAGCTTGCCTGGTCCAGCAGCTTGCCTGATCAAGGAGCTTGCCTGGTCCAGGAGCTCGCCTGGTCTAGGAGCTTGCCAGGTCCAAGAGCTTGCCTGGTCCAGGAGCGTGCCTGGTCCAGGAGCGTGCCTGGTCCAGGAGCTTGCCTGGTCCAGGAGCGTGCATGGTCCAGGAGCTTGCCTGGTCCAGCAGCTTGCCTGGTCGAGGAGCTTGCCTGGTGAAGGAGCTTGCCTGGTCCAGGAGCTTGCCTGGTCCAGGAGTGTGCCTGGTCCAGGAGTGTGCCTGGTCCAGGAGCTTGCCTGGTCCAGGAGCTTGCCTAGTCCAGGAGCTTGCCTGGTCCAAGAGCTTGCCTGGTGCAAGAGCTTGCCTGGTCCAGGAGCTTGCCTGGTCCAGGAGCTTGCCTGGTCCAGGAGCTTGCCTGGTCCAGGAGCTTGCCTGATCCAGGACCTTGCCTGGTCCAAGAGCTTGCCTGGTCCAAGAGCTTGCCTGGTCCAGGAGCTTGCCTGGTCCAAGAGCTTGCCTGGTCCAAGAGCTTGCCTGGTCAAGGAGCTTGCCTGGTCCAGGAGCTTGCCTGGTCCAGGAGCGTGCCTGGTCCACGAGCTTGCCTGGTCCAGGAGCTTGCCTGGTCCAGGAGCTTGCCTGGTCTAGGAGCTTGCCTGGTCCAGGAGCGTGCCTACTCCAGGAGCTTGCCTGGTCGAGGAGCTTGCCTGGTCCAGGAGCGTGCCTGGTCCACGAGCTTGCCTGGTCCAGGAGATTGCCTGGTCCAGGAGCTTGCCTGGTCCAGGACCTTGCCTGGTCCAAGAGCTTGCCTGGTCCAAGAGCTTGTCTGGTCCAAGAGCTTGCCTTGTCCAAGAGCTTGCCTGGTCCAAGAGCTTGCCTGGTCCAGGAGCTTGCCTGGTCCAGGAGCTTGCATGGTCCAGGAGCTTGCCTGGTCCAGGAGCGTGCCTGGTCCAGGAGCGTGCCTGGTCCAGGAGCGTGCCTGGTCCAGGAGCTTGCCTGATCCAGGAGCTTGACTGGTCCAGAAGCGTGCCTGGTCCAGGAGCTTGCCTGGTCCAGGAGCTTGCCTGGTCCAGGAGCTTGCCTGGTCCAGGAGCTTGCCTTGTCCAGGAGCTTGCGTGGTCCAAGAGTTTGCCTGGTCCAAGAGCTTGCCTGGTCTAGGAGCTTGCCTGGTCAAAGAGCTTGCCTGGTCCAGGAGTATGCCTGTTCCAGGAGCTTGCCTTGTCCAGGAGCTTGCCTGGTCCAGGAGCTTGCCTAGTCCAGGAGCTTGCCTGGTCCAAGAGCTTACCTGGTCCAAGAGCTTGCCTGGTCCAGGAGCTTGCCTGGTCCAGGAGCTTGCCTAGTCCAGGAGCTTGCCTGGTCCAGGACCTTGCCTGGTCCAGGACCTTGCCTGGTCCAAGAGCTTGCCTGGTCCAAGAGCTTGCCTGGTCCAGGAGCTTGCCTGGTCCAAGACCTTGCCTGGTCCAAGAGCTTGCCTGGTCCAGGAGCTTGCCTGGTCCAGGAGCTTGCCTGGTCCAGGAACTTGCCTGGTCCAGGAGCGTGCCTGGTCCAGGAGCGTGCTTGGTCCAGGAGCTTGCCTGGTCCAGGAGCTTGCCTGGTCCAGGAGCTTGCCTGGTCCAGGAGCATGCCTGGTCCAGGAGCTTGCCTGGTCCAGCAGCTTGCCTGGTCCAGGAGCTTGCCTGGTGAAGGAGCTTGCTTGGTCCAGGAGCTTGCCTGGTCCAGGAGCGTGCCTGGTCCAGGAGTGTGCCTGGTCCAGGAGCTTGCCTGGTCCAGGAGCTTGCCTAGTCCTAGAGCTTGCCTGGTCCAGGAGCTTGCCTGGTTCAAGAGCTTGCCTGGTCCAAGAGCTTGCCTGGTCCAGGAGCTTGCCTGGTTCAAGAGCTTGCCTGGTCCAAGAGCTTGCCTGGTCCAGGAGCTTTCTTGGTCCAGGAGCTTGCCTGGTCCAGGAGCTTGCCTGGTCCAGGAGCTTGCCTGGTCTAGGAGCGTGCCTGGTCCACGAGCTTGCCTGGTCCAGGAGCTTGCCTGGTCCAGGAGCTTGCCTGGTCTAGGAGCTTGCCTGGTCCAGGAGCGCGCCTGGTCCAGGAGCTTGCCTGGTCCAGGAGCTTGCCTGGTCAAGGAGCTTGCCTGGTCCAGGAGCTTGCCTGGTCCAGGAGCTTGCCTGGTCCAGCAGCTTGCCTGGTCCAGGAGCTTGCCTGGTGAAGGAGCTTGCTTGGTCCAGGAGCTTGCCTGGTCCAGGAGCGTGCCTGGTCCAGGAGTGTGCCTGGTCCAGGAGCTTGCCTGGTCCAGGAGCTTGCCTAGTCCAAGAGCTTGCCTGGTCCAGGAGCTTGCCTGGTTCAAGAGCTTGCCTGGTCCAAGAGCTTGCCTGGTCCAGGAGCTTGCCTGGTTCAAGAGCTTGCCTGGTCCAAGAGCTTGCCTGGTCCAGGAGCTTTCTTGGTCCAGGAGCTTGCCTGGTCCAGGAGCTTGCCTGGTCCAGGAGCTTGCCTGGTCTAGGAGCGTGCCTGGTCCACGAGCTTGCCTGGTCCAGGAGCTTGCCTGGTCCAGGAGCTTGCCTGGTCTAGGAGCTTGCCTGGTCCAGGAGCGCGCCTGGTCCAGGAGCTTGCCTGGTCCAGGAGCTTGCCTGGTCCAGGAGCTTGCCTTGTCCAGGAGCTTGCGTGGTCCAAGAGTTTGCCTGGTCCAAGAGCTTGCCTGGTCTAGGAGCTTGCCTGGTCAAAGAGCTTGCCTGGTCCAGGAGTATGCCTGTTCCAGGAGCTTGCCTTGTCCAGGAGCTTGCCTGGTCCAGGAGCTTGCCTAGTCCAGGAGCTTGCCTGGTCCAAGAGCTTACCTGGTCCAAGAGCTTGCCTGGTCCAGGAGCTTGCCTGGTCCAGGAGCTTGCCTAGTCCAGGAGCTTGCCTGGTCCAGGACCTTGCCTGGTCCAGGACCTTGCCTGGTCCAAGAGCTTGCCTGGTCCAAGAGCTTGCCTGGTCCAGGAGCTTGCCTGGTCCAAGACCTTGCCTGGTCCAAGAGCTTGCCTGGTCCAGGAGCTTGCCTGGTCCAGGAGCTTGCCTGGTCCAGGAACTTGCCTGGTCCAGGAGCGTGCCTGGTCCAGGAGCGTGCTTGGTCCAGGAGCTTGCCTGGTCCAGGAGCTTGCCTGGTCCAGGAGCTTGCCTGGTCCAGGAGCATGCCTGGTCCAGGAGCTTGCCTGGTCCAGCAGCTTGCCTGGCCCAGGAGCTTGCCTGGTGAAGGAGCTTGCTTGGTCCAGGAGCTTGCCTGGTCCAGGAGCGTGCCTGGTCCAGGAGTGTGCCTGGTCCAGGAGCTTGCCTGGTCCAGGAGCTTGCCTAGTCCTAGAGCTTGCCTGGTCCAGGAGCTTGCCTGGTTCAAGAGCTTGCCTGGTCCAAGAGCTTGCCTGGTCCAGGAGCTTGCCTGGTTCAAGAGCTTGCCTGGTCCAAGAGCTTGCCTGGTCCAGGAGCTTTCTTGGTCCAGGAGCTTGCCTGGTCCAGGAGCTTGCCTGGTCCAGGAGCTTGCCTGGTCTAGGAGCGTGCCTGGTCCACGAGCTTGCCTGGTCCAGGAGCTTGCCTGGTCCAGGAGCTTGCCTGGTCTAGGAGCTTGCCTGGTCCAGGAGCGCGCCTGGTCCAGGAGCTTGCCTGGTCCAGGAGCTTGCCTGGTCAAGGAGCTTGCCTGGTCCAGGAGCTTGCCTGGTCCAGGAGCTTGCCTGGTCCAGCAGCTTGCCTGGTCCAGGAGCTTGCCTGGTGAAGGAGCTTGCTTGGTCCAGGAGCTTGCCTGGTCCAGGAGCGTGCCTGGTCCAGGAGTGTGCCTGGTCCAGGAGCTTGCCTGGTCCAGGAGCTTGCCTAGTCCAAGAGCTTGCCTGGTCCAGGAGCTTGCCTGGTTCAAGAGCTTGCCTGGTCCAAGAGCTTGCCTGGTCCAGGAGCTTGCCTGGTTCAAGAGCTTGCCTGGTCCAAGAGCTTGCCTGGTCCAGGAGCTTTCTTGGTCCAGGAGCTTGCCTGGTCCAGGAGCTTGCCTGGTCCAGGAGCTTGCCTGGTCTAGGAGCGTGCCTGGTCCACGAGCTTGCCTGGTCCAGGAGCTTGCCTGGTCCAGGAGCTTGCCTGGTCTAGGAGCTTGCCTGGTCCAGGAGCGCGCCTGGTCCAGGAGCTTGCCTGGTCCAGGAGCTTGCCTGGTCAAGGAGCTTGCCTGGTCCAGGAGCTTGCCTGGTCCAGGAGCTTGCCTGTTCCAGGAGCGTGCCTGGTCCGGGAGCTTGCATGTTTCAGGAGCTTGCCTGGTCCAGGAGCTTGCCTGGTCCAAGAGCTTTCCTGGTCCAAGAGCTTGCCTGGTCCAAGAGCTTGCATGTTTCAGGAGCTTGCCTGGTCCAGGAGCTTGCCTGGTCCAAGAGCTTGCCTGGTCCAGGAGCGTGCCTGGTCCAAGAGCTTGCCTGGTCAAGAAGCTTGCCTCGTCCAGGAGCTTGCTTGGTCTAGGAGCTTGCCTGGTCCAGGAGCTTGCCTGGTCCAGGAGCATGCCTGGTCCAGGAGCTTGCCTGGTCCAGCTGCTTGCCTGGTCCAGGAGCTTGCCTGGTGAAGGAGCTTGCCTGGTCCAGGAGCTTGCCTGGTCCAGGAGCTTGCCTGGTCCAAGAGCTTGCCTGGTCCAGTAGCTTGCCTGGTCCAAGAGCTTTCCTGGTCCAAGAGCTTGCCTGGTCCAGGAGCTTGCCTGGTCCAAGAGCTTGCCTGGTCCAGGAGCTTGCCTGGTCCAGGAGCTTGCCTGGTCCAGGAGCTTGCCTGGTCCAGGAGCTTGCCTGGTCCAGGAGCATGCCTGGTCCAGCAGCTTGCCTGGTCCAGGAGCTTGCCTAGTCCAGGAGCTTGCCTGGTCCAGAAGCTTACCTGGTCCAGGAGCTTGCCTGGTCCAGGAGCTTGCCTGGTCCAGGAGCGTGCCTGGTCCACGAGCTTGCCTGGTCCAGGAGCTTGCCTGGTCCAGGAGCTTGTCTGGTCTAGGAGCTTGCCTGGTCCAGGAGCTTGCCTGGTCCAGAAGCGTGCCTGGTCCAGGAGCTTGCCTGGTCTAGGAGCTTGCCTGGTCCAGGAGCGTGCCTGGTCCAGGAGCTTGCCTGATCCAGGAGCTTGCCTGGTCCAGGAGCGTGCCTGGTCCAGGAGCTTGCCTGATCCAGGAGCTTGCCTGGTCCAGGAGCGTGCCTGGTCCAGGAGCTTGCCTGGTCCAGGAGCTTGCCTTGTCCAGGAGCTTGCCTGGTCCAAGAGTTTGCCTGGTCCAAGAGCTTGCCTGGTCTAGGAGCTTGCCTGGTCCAAGAGCTTGCCTGGTCCAGGAGTATGCCTGGTCCAGGAGCTTGCCTGGTCCAGGAGCTTGCCTGGTCCAGGAGCTTGCCTAGTCCTGGATCTTGCCTGGTCCAGGAGCTTGCCTGGTCCAGGAGCTTGCCTGGTCCAGGAGCTTGCCTGGTCAAGGAGCTTGCCTGGTCCAGGAGCTTGCCTGGTCCAGGAGCTTGCCTGTTCCAGGAGCGTGCCTGGTCCAGGAGCTTGCATGTTTCAGGAAATTGCCTGGTCCAGGAGCTTGCCTGGTCCAAGAGCTTTCCTGGTCCAAGAGCTTGCCTGGTCCAAGAGCTTGCATGTTTCAGGAGCTTGCCTGGTCCAGGAGCTTGCCTGGTCCAAGAGCTTGCCTGGTCCAGGAGCGTGCCTGGTCCAAGAGCTTGCCTGGTCAAGAAGCTTGCCTGGTCCAGGAGCTTGCTTGGTCGAGGAGCTTGCCTGGTCCAGGAGCTTGCCTGGTCCAGGAGCATGCCTGGTCCAGGAGCTTGCCTGGTCCAGCTGCTTGCCTGGTCCAGGAGCTTGCCTGGTGAAGGAGCTTGCCTGGTCCAGGAGCTTGCCTGGTCCAGGAACTTGCCTGGTCCAGGAGCTTGCCTGGTCCAGTAGCTTGCCAGGTCCAAGAGCTTTCCTGGTCCAAGAGCTTGCCTGGTCCAGGAGCTTGCCTGGTCCAAGAGCTTGCCTGGTCCAGGAGCTTGCCTGGTCCAGGAGCTTGCCTGGTCCAGGAGCTTGCCTGGTCCAGGAGCTTGCCTGGTCCAGGAGCATGCCTGGTCCAGCAGCTTGCCTGGTCCAGGAGCTTGCCTAGTCCAGGAGCTTGCCTGGTCCAGAAGCTTACCTGGTCCAGGAGCTTGCCTGGTCCAGGAGCTTGCCTGGTCCAGCAGCTTGCCTGGTCCAGGAGCTTGCCTGGTGAAGGAGCTTGCTTGGTCCAGGAGCTTGCCTGGTCCAGGAGCGTGCCTGGTCCAGGAGTGTGCCTGGTCCAAGAGCTTGCCTGGTCCAGGAGCTTGCCTAGTCCAAGAGCTTGCCTGGTCCAGGAGCTTGCCTGGTTCAAGAGCTTGCCTGGTCCAGGAGCTTGCCTGGTCCAGGAGCTTGCCTGGTCCAGGAGCTTGCCTGGTCCAAGAGCTTGCCTGGTCCAGGAGCTTTCTTGGTCCAGGAGCTCGCCTGGTCCAGGAGCTTGTCTGGTCCAGGAGCTTGCCTGGTCAAGGAGCTTGCCTGGTCCACGAGCTTGCCTGGTCCAGGAGCTTGCCTGTTCCAGGAGCTTGCCTGGTCTAGGAGCTTGCCTGGTCCAGGAGCTCGCCTGGTCCAGGAGCTTGTCTGGTCCAGGAGCTTGCCTGGTCAAGGAGCTTGCCTGGTCCAGGAGCTTGCCTGGTCCAGGAGCTTGCCTGTTCCAGGAGCGTGCCTGGTCCAGGAGCTTGCATGTTTCAGGAGCTTGCCTGGTCCAGGAGCTTGCCTGGTCCAAGAGCTTTCCTGGTCCAAGAGCTTGCCTGGTCCAAGAGCTTGCATGTTTCAGGAGCTTGCCTGGTCCAAGAGCTTGCCTGGTCCAGGAGCGTGCCTGGTCCAAGAGCTTGCCTGGTCAAGAAGCTTGCCTGGTCCAGGAGCTTGCTTGGTCGAGGAGCTTGCCTGGTCCAGGAGCTTGCCTGGTCCAGGAGCATGCCTGGTCCAGGAGCTTGCCTGGTCCAGCTGCTTGCCTGGTCCAGGAGCTTGCCTGGTGAAGGAGCTTGCCTGGTCCAGGAGCTTGCCTGGTCCAGGAGCTTGCCTGGTCCAGGAGCTTGCCTGGTCCAAGAGCTTTCCTGGTCCAAGAGCTTGCCTGGTCGAGGAGCTTGCCTGGTCCAAGAGCTTGCCTGGTCCAAGAGCTTGCCTGGTCCAGGAGCTTGCCTGGTCCAGGAGCTTGCCTGGTCCAGGAGCTTGCCTGGTCCAGGAGCTTGCCTGGTCCAGGAGCATGCCTGGTCCAGGAGCTTGCCTGGTCCAGGAGCTTGCCTAGTCCAGGAGCTTGCCTGGTCCAGAAGCTTACCTGGTCCAGGAGCTTGCCTGGTCCAGGAGCTTGCCTGGTCCAGGAGCGTGCCTGGTCCACGAGCTTGCCTGGTCCAGGAGCTTGCCTGGTCCAGGAGCTTGTCTGGTCTAGGAGCTTGCCTGGTCCAGGAGTGTGCCTGGTCTAGGAGCTTGCCTGGTCCAGGAGCTTGCCTGGTCTAGGAGCTTGCCTGTTCAGGAGCTTGCCTGGTCCAGGAGCTTGCCTGGTCCAGGAGCTTGCCTGGTCCAGGAGCTTGCCTGGTCCAGGAGCTTGCCTGGTCCAAGAGCTTGCCTGGTCCAGGAGCTTGCCTGGTCCAAGAGCTTGCCTGGTCCAAGAGCTTGCCTGGTCCAGGAGCTTGCCTGGTCCAGGAGCGTGCCTGGTCCAGGAGCTTGCCTGGTCCAGGAGCTTGCATGGTCCAGGAGCTTGCCTGGTCCAGGAGCGTGCCTGGTCCAGGAGCGTGCCTGGTCCAGGAGCTTGCCTGATCCAGAAGCTTACCTGGTCCAGGAGCTTGCCTGGTCCAGGAGCTTGCCTGGTCCAGGAGCGTGCCTGGTCCACGAGCTTGCCTGGTCCAGGAGCTTGCCTGGTCCAGGAGCTTGTCTGGTCTAGGAGCTTGCCTGGTCCAGGAGCTTGCCTGGTCCAGAAGCGTGCCTGGTCCAGGAGCTTGCCTGGTCTAGGAGCTTGCCTGGTCCAGGAGCGTGCCTGGTCCAGGAGCTTGCCTGATCCAGGAGCTTGCCTGGTCCAGGAGCGTGCCTGGTCCAGGAGCTTGCCTGATCCAGGAGCTTGCCTGGTCCAGGAGCGTGCCTGGTCCAGGAGCTTGCCTGGTCCAGGAGCTTGCCTTGTCCAGGAGCTTGCCTGGTCCAAGAGTTTGCCTGGTCCAAGAGCTTGCCTGGTCTAGGAGCTTGCCTGGTCCAAGAGCTTGCCTGGTCCAGGAGTATGCCTGGTCCAGGAGCTTGCCTGGTCCAGGAGCTTGCCTGGTCCAGGAGCTTGCCTAGTCCTGGATCTTGCCTGGTCCAGGAGCTTGCCTGGTCCAGGAGCTTGCCTGGTCCAGGAGCTTGCCTGGTCAAGGAGCTTGCCTGGTCCAGGAGCTTGCCTGGTCCAGGAGCTTGCCTGTTCCAGGAGCGTGCCTGGTCCAGGAGCTTGCATGTTTCAGGAAATTGCCTGGTCCAGGAGCTTGCCTGGTCCAAGAGCTTTCCTGGTCCAAGAGCTTGCCTGGTCCAAGAGCTTGCATGTTTCAGGAGCTTGCCTGGTCCAGGAGCTTGCCTGGTCCAAGAGCTTGCCTGGTCCAGGAGCGTGCCTGGTCCAAGAGCTTGCCTGGTCAAGAAGCTTGCCTGGTCCAGGAGCTTGCTTGGTCGAGGAGCTTGCCTGGTCCAGGAGCTTGCCTGGTCCAGGAGCATGCCTGGTCCAGGAGCTTGCCTGGTCCAGCTGCTTGCCTGGTCCAGGAGCTTGCCTGGTGAAGGAGCTTGCCTGGTCCAGGAGCTTGCCTGGTCCAGGAACTTGCCTGGTCCAGGAGCTTGCCTGGTCCAGTAGCTTGCCAGGTCCAAGAGCTTTCCTGGTCCAAGAGCTTGCCTGGTCCAGGAGCTTGCCTGGTCCAAGAGCTTGCCTGGTCCAGGAGCTTGCCTGGTCCAGGAGCTTGCCTGGTCCAGGAGCTTGCCTGGTCCAGGAGCTTGCCTGGTCCAGGAGCATGCCTGGTCCAGCAGCTTGCCTGGTCCAGGAGCTTGCCTAGTCCAGGAGCTTGCCTGGTCCAGAAGCTTACCTGGTCCAGGAGCTTGCCTGGTCCAGGAGCTTGCCTGGTCCAGCAGCTTGCCTGGTCCAGGAGCTTGCCTGGTGAAGGAGCTTGCTTGGTCCAGGAGCTTGCCTGGTCCAGGAGCGTGCCTGGTCCAGGAGTGTGCCTGGTCCAAGAGCTTGCCTGGTCCAGGAGCTTGCCTAGTCCAAGAGCTTGCCTGGTCCAGGAGCTTGCCTGGTTCAAGAGCTTGCCTGGTCCAGGAGCTTGCCTGGTCCAGGAGCTTGCCTGGTCCAGGAGCTTGCCTGGTCCAAGAGCTTGCCTGGTCCAGGAGCTTTCTTGGTCCAGGAGCTCGCCTGGTCCAGGAGCTTGTCTGGTCCAGGAGCTTGCCTGGTCAAGGAGCTTGCCTGGTCCACGAGCTTGCCTGGTCCAGGAGCTTGCCTGTTCCAGGAGCTTGCCTGGTCTAGGAGCTTGCCTGGTCCAGGAGCTCGCCTGGTCCAGGAGCTTGTCTGGTCCAGGAGCTTGCCTGGTCAAGGAGCTTGCCTGGTCCAGGAGCTTGCCTGGTCCAGGAGCTTGCCTGTTCCAGGAGCGTGCCTGGTCCAGGAGCTTGCATGTTTCAGGAGCTTGCCTGGTCCAGGAGCTTGCCTGGTCCAAGAGCTTTCCTGGTCCAAGAGCTTGCCTGGTCCAAGAGCTTGCATGTTTCAGGAGCTTGCCTGGTCCAAGAGCTTGCCTGGTCCAGGAGCGTGCCTGGTCCAAGAGCTTGCCTGGTCAAGAAGCTTGCCTGGTCCAGGAGCTTGCTTGGTCGAGGAGCTTGCCTGGTCCAGGAGCTTGCCTGGTCCAGGAGCATGCCTGGTCCAGGAGCTTGCCTGGTCCAGCTGCTTGCCTGGTCCAGGAGCTTGCCTGGTGAAGGAGCTTGCCTGGTCCAGGAGCTTGCCTGGTCCAGGAGCTTGCCTGGTCCAGGAGCTTGCCTGGTCCAAGAGCTTTCCTGGTCCAAGAGCTTGCCTGGTCGAGGAGCTTGCCTGGTCCAAGAGCTTGCCTGGTCCAAGAGCTTGCCTGGTCCAGGAGCTTGCCTGGTCCAGGAGCTTGCCTGGTCCAGGAGCTTGCCTGGTCCAGGAGCTTGCCTGGTCCAGGAGCATGCCTGGTCCAGGAGCTTGCCTGGTCCAGGAGCTTGCCTAGTCCAGGAGCTTGCCTGGTCCAGAAGCTTACCTGGTCCAGGAGCTTGCCTGGTCCAGGAGCTTGCCTGGTCCAGGAGCGTGCCTGGTCCACGAGCTTGCCTGGTCCAGGAGCTTGCCTGGTCCAGGAGCTTGTCTGGTCTAGGAGCTTGCCTGGTCCAGGAGTGTGCCTGGTCTAGGAGCTTGCCTGGTCCAGGAGCTTGCCTGGTCTAGGAGCTTGCCTGTTCAGGAGCTTGCCTGGTCCAGGAGCTTGCCTGGTCCAGGAGCTTGCCTGGTCCAGGAGCTTGCCTGGTCCAGGAGCTTGCCTGGTCCAAGAGCTTGCCTGGTCCAGGAGCTTGCCTGGTCCAAGAGCTTGCCTGGTCCAAGAGCTTGCATGGTCCAGGAGCTTGCCTGGTCCAGGAGCGTGCCTGGTCCAGGAGCTTGCCTGGTCCAGGAGCTTGCATGGTCCAGGAGCTTGCCTGGTCCAGGAGCGTGCCTGGTCCAGGAGCGTGCCTGGTCCAGGAGCTTGCCTGATCCAGGAGCTTGCCTGATCCAGGAGCTTGCCTGGTCCAGGAGCGTGCCTGGTCCAGGAGCTTGCCTGGTCCAGGAGCTTGCCTGGTCCAGGAGCTTGCCTGGTCCAGGAGCTTGCCTTGTCCAGGAGCTTGCGTGGTCCAAGAGTTTGCCTGGTCCAAGAGCTTGCCTGGTCTAGGAGCTTGCCTGGTCAAAGAGCTTGCCTGGTCCAGGAGTATGCCTGTTCCAGGAGCTTGCCTTGTCCAGGAGCTTGCCTGGTCCAGGAGCTTGCCTAGTCCAGGAGCTTGCCTGGTCCAAGAGCTTGCCTGGTCCAAGAGCTTGCCTGGTCCAGGAGCTTGCCTGGTCCAGGAGCTTGCCTAGTCCAGGAGCTTGCCTGGTCCAGGACCTTGCCTGGTCCAGGACCTTGCCTGGTCCAAGAGCTTGCCTGGTCCAAGAGCTTGCCTGGTCCAGGAGCTTGCCTGGTCCAAGAGCTTGCCTGGTCCAAGAGCTTGCCTGGTCCAGGAGCTTGCCTGGTCCAGGAGCTTGCCTGGTCCAGGAACTTGCCTGGTCCAGGAGCGTGCCTGGTCCAGGAGCGTGCTTGGTCCAGGAGCTTGCCTGGTCTAGGAGCTTGCCTGGTCCAGGAGCTTGCCTGGTCCAGGAGCATGCCTGGTCCAGGAGCTTGCCTGGTCCAGCAGCTTGCCTGGTCCAGGAGCTTGCCTGGTCAAGGAGCTTGCTTGGTCCAGGAGCTTGCCTGGTCCAGGAGCGTGCCTGGTCCAGGAGTGTGCCTGGTCCAGGAGCTTGCCTGGTCCAGGAGATTGCCTAGTCCAAGAGCTTGCCTGGTCCAGGAGCTTGCCTGGTACAAGAGCTTGCCTGGTCCAGGAGCTTGCCTGGTCCAGGAGCTTGCCTGGTTCAAGAGCTTGCCTGGTCCAAGAGCTTGCCTGGTCCAGGAGCTTTCTTGGTCCAGGAGCTTGCCTGGTCCAGGAGCTTGCCTGGTCCAGGAGCTTGCCTGGTCTAGGAGCGTGCCTGGTCCACGAGCTTGCCTGGTCCAGGAGCTTGCCTGGTCCAGGAGCTTGCCTGGTCTAGGAGCTTGCCTGGTCCAGGAGCGCGCCTGGTCCAGGAGCTTGCCTGGTCCAGGAGCTTGCCTGGTCAAGGAGCTTGCCTGGTCCAGGAGCTTGCCTGGTCCAGGAGCTTGCCTGTTCCAGGAGCGTGCCTGGTCCAGGAGCTTGCATGTTTCAGGAACTTGCCTGGTCCAGGAGCTTGCCTGGTCCAAGAGCTTTCCTGGTCCAAGAGCTTGCCTGGTCCAAGAGCTTGCATGTTTCAGGAGCTTGCCTGGTCCAGGAGCTTGCCTGGTCCAAGAGCTTGCCTGGTCCAGGAGCGTGCCTGGTCCAAGAGCTTGCCTGGTCAAGAAGCTTGCCTGGTCCAGGAGCTTGCTTGGTCGAGGAGCTTGCCTGGTCCAGGAGCTTGCCTGGTCCAGGAGCATGCCTGGTCCAGGAGCTTGCCTGGTCCAGCTGCTTGCCTGGTCCAGGAGCTTGCCTGGTGAAGGAGCTTGCCTGGTCCAGGAGCTTGCCTGGTCCAGGAACTTGCCTGGTCCAGGAGCTTGCCTGGTCCAGTAGCTTGCCAGGTCCAAGAGCTTTCCTGGTCCAAGAGCTTGCCTGGTCCAGGAGCTTGCCTGGTCCAAGAGCTTGCCTGGTCCAGGAGCTTGCCTGGTCCAGGAGCTTGCCTGGTCCAGGAGCTTGCCTGGTCCAGGAGCTTGCCTGGTCCAGGAGCATGCCTGGTCCAGCAGCTTGCCTGGTCCAGGAGCTTGCCTAGTCCAGGAGCTTGCCTGGTCCAGAAGCTTACCTGGTCCAGGAGCTTGCCTGGTCCAGGAGCTTGCCTGGTCCAGGAGCGTGCCTGGTCCACGAGCTTGCCTGGTCCAGGAGCTTGCCTGGTCCAGGAGCTTGTCTGGTCTAGGAGCTTGCCTGGTCCAGGAGTGTGCCTGGTCCAGGAGCTTGCCTGGTCCAGGAGCTTGCCTGGTCTAGGAGCTTGCCTGTTCAGGAGCTTGCCTGGTCCAGGAGCTTGCCTGGTCCAGGAGCTTGCCTGGTCCAGGAGCTTGCCTTGTCCAGGAGCGTGCCTGGTCCAGGAGTGTGCCTGGTCCAGGAGCTTGCTTGGTCCTGGAGCCTGCCTTGTCCAAGAGCTTGCCTGGTCCAAAAGCTTGCCTGGTCCAAGAGCATGCCTGGTCCAAGAGCTTGCCTGGTCCAAGAGCATGCCTGGTCCAAGAGCTTGCCTGGTCCAGGAGCTTGCCTCGTCAAGGCGCTTGCCTGGTCCAGGAGCTGGCCTGGTCCAGGAGCGTGCCTGGTCCAGGAGTGTGCCTGGTCCAGGAGCGTGCCTAGTCCAGGAGCTTGCCTGGTCTAGGAGCTTGCCTGGTCCAGGAGCTTGCCTGGTCCAGGAGCTTGCCTGGTCCAGGAGCTTGCCTTCTCCAGCAGCTTGCCTAGTCCAGGAGCGTGCGAGGTCCAGAAGCTTGCCTGGTCCAGGAGCTTGACTGGTCCAAGAGCTTGCCTACTCCAGGAGCTTGCCTGGTCCAGGAGCTTGCCTGGTCCAGGAGCGTGCCTGGTCCAGGAGCTTGCCTAGTCCAGGAGCTTGCCTGGTCCAGGAGCTTGCCTGGTCCAGGAGCTTGCCTTGTCCAGGTGCTTGCCTGGTCCAAGAGCTTGCCTGGTCCAAGAGGTTGCCTGGTCTAGGAGCTTGCCTGGTCCAAGAGCTTGCCTGGTCCAGGAGCTTGCCTGGTCCAGGAGCTTGCCTGGTCCAGGAGCTTGCCTGGTCCAGAAGCTTGCCTGGTCCTGGAGCTTGCCTGGTCCAGGAGCTTGCCTGGTCCAGGAGCTTGCCTGGTCAAGGAGCTTGCCTGGTCCAGGAGCTTGCCTGGTCCAGGAGCTTGCCAGGTCCAGGAGCTTGCCTGGTCCAGGAGCGTGCCTGGTCCAGGAGCGTGCCTGGTCCAGGAGCTTGCCTGGTCCAGGAGCTTGCCTGGTCCAGGAGCTTGCCTGGTCCAGCAGCTTGCCTGATCAAGGAGCTTGCCTGGTCCAGGAGCTCGCCTGGTCTAGGAGCTTGCCAGGTCCAAGAGCTTGCCTGGTCCAGGAGCGTGCCTGGTCCAGGAGCGTGCCTGGTCCAGGAGCTTGCCTGGTCCAGGAGCGTGCATGGTCCAGGAGCTTGCCTGGTCCAGCAGCTTGCCTGGTCGAGGAGCTTGCCTGGTGAAGGAGCTTGCCTGGTCCAGGAGCTTGCCTGGTCCAGGAGTGTGCCTGGTCCAGGAGTGTGCCTGGTCCAGGAGCTTGCCTGGTCCAGGAGCTTGCCTAGTCCAGGAGCTTGCCTGGTCCAAGAGCTTGCCTGGTGCAAGAGCTTGCCTGGTCCAGGAGCTTGCCTGGTCCAGGAGCTTGCCTGGTCCAGGAGCTTGCCTGGTCCAGGAGCTTGCCTGATCCAGGACCTTGCCTGGTCCAAGAGCTTGCCTGGTCCAAGAGCTTGCCTGGTCCAGGAGCTTGCCTGGTCCAAGAGCTTGCCTGGTCCAAGAGCTTGCCTGGTCAAGGAGCTTGCCTGGTCCAGGAGCTTGCCTGGTCCAGGAGCGTGCCTGGTCCACGAGCTTGCCTGGTCCAGGAGCTTGCCTGGTCCAGGAGCTTGCCTGGTCTAGGAGCTTGCCTGGTCCAGGAGCGTGCCTACTCCAGGAGCTTGCCTGGTCGAGGAGCTTGCCTGGTCCAGGAGCGTGCCTGGTCCACGAGCTTGCCTGGTCCAGGAGATTGCCTGGTCCAGGAGCTTGCCTGGTCCAGGACCTTGCCTGGTCCAAGAGCTTGCCTGGTCCAAGAGCTTGTCTGGTCCAAGAGCTTGCCTTGTCCAAGAGCTTGCCTGGTCCAAGAGCTTGCCTGGTCCAGGAGCTTGCCTGGTCCAGGAGCTTGCATGGTCCAGGAGCTTGCCTGGTCCAGGAGCGTGCCTGGTCCAGGAGCGTGCCTGGTCCAGGAGCGTGCCTGGTCCAGGAGCTTGCCTGATCCAGGAGCTTGACTGGTCCAGAAGCGTGCCTGGTCCAGGAGCTTGCCTGGTCCAGGAGCTTGCCTGGTCCAGGAGCTTGCCTGGTCCAGGAGCTTGCCTTGTCCAGGAGCTTGCGTGGTCCAAGAGTTTGCCTGGTCCAAGAGCTTGCCTGGTCTAGGAGCTTGCCTGGTCAAAGAGCTTGCCTGGTCCAGGAGTATGCCTGTTCCAGGAGCTTGCCTTGTCCAGGAGCTTGCCTGGTCCAGGAGCTTGCCTAGTCCAGGAGCTTGCCTGGTCCAAGAGCTTACCTGGTCCAAGAGCTTGCCTGGTCCAGGAGCTTGCCTGGTCCAGGAGCTTGCCTAGTCCAGGAGCTTGCCTGGTCCAGGACCTTGCCTGGTCCAGGACCTTGCCTGGTCCAAGAGCTTGCCTGGTCCAAGAGCTTGCCTGGTCCAGGAGCTTGCCTGGTCCAAGACCTTGCCTGGTCCAAGAGCTTGCCTGGTCCAGGAGCTTGCCTGGTCCAGGAGCTTGCCTGGTCCAGGAACTTGCCTGGTCCAGGAGCGTGCCTGGTCCAGGAGCGTGCTTGGTCCAGGAGCTTGCCTGGTCCAGGAGCTTGCCTGGTCCAGGAGCTTGCCTGGTCCAGGAGCATGCCTGGTCCAGGAGCTTGCCTGGTCCAGCAGCTTGCCTGGTCCAGGAGCTTGCCTGGTGAAGGAGCTTGCTTGGTCCAGGAGCTTGCCTGGTCCAGGAGCGTGCCTGGTCCAGGAGTGTGCCTGGTCCAGGAGCTTGCCTGGTCCAGGAGCTTGCCTAGTCCTAGAGCTTGCCTGGTCCAGGAGCTTGCCTGGTTCAAGAGCTTGCCTGGTCCAAGAGCTTGCCTGGTCCAGGAGCTTGCCTGGTTCAAGAGCTTGCCTGGTCCAAGAGCTTGCCTGGTCCAGGAGCTTTCTTGGTCCAGGAGCTTGCCTGGTCCAGGAGCTTGCCTGGTCCAGGAGCTTGCCTGGTCTAGGAGCGTGCCTGGTCCACGAGCTTGCCTGGTCCAGGAGCTTGCCTGGTCCAGGAGCTTGCCTGGTCTAGGAGCTTGCCTGGTCCAGGAGCGCGCCTGGTCCAGGAGCTTGCCTGGTCCAGGAGCTTGCCTGGTCAAGGAGCTTGCCTGGTCCAGGAGCTTGCCTGGTCCAGGAGCTTGCCTGGTCCAGCAGCTTGCCTGGTCCAGGAGCTTGCCTGGTGAAGGAGCTTGCTTGGTCCAGGAGCTTGCCTGGTCCAGGAGCGTGCCTGGTCCAGGAGTGTGCCTGGTCCAGGAGCTTGCCTGGTCCAGGAGCTTGCCTAGTCCAAGAGCTTGCCTGGTCCAGGAGCTTGCCTGGTTCAAGAGCTTGCCTGGTCCAAGAGCTTGCCTGGTCCAGGAGCTTGCCTGGTTCAAGAGCTTGCCTGGTCCAAGAGCTTGCCTGGTCCAGGAGCTTTCTTGGTCCAGGAGCTTGCCTGGTCCAGGAGCTTGCCTGGTCCAGGAGCTTGCCTGGTCTAGGAGCGTGCCTGGTCCACGAGCTTGCCTGGTCCAGGAGCTTGCCTGGTCCAGGAGCTTGCCTGGTCTAGGAGCTTGCCTGGTCCAGGAGCGCGCCTGGTCCAGGAGCTTGCCTGGTCCAGGAGCTTGCCTGGTCCAGGAGCTTGCCTTGTCCAGGAGCTTGCGTGGTCCAAGAGTTTGCCTGGTCCAAGAGCTTGCCTGGTCTAGGAGCTTGCCTGGTCAAAGAGCTTGCCTGGTCCAGGAGTATGCCTGTTCCAGGAGCTTGCCTTGTCCAGGAGCTTGCCTGGTCCAGGAGCTTGCCTAGTCCAGGAGCTTGCCTGGTCCAAGAGCTTACCTGGTCCAAGAGCTTGCCTGGTCCAGGAGCTTGCCTGGTCCAGGAGCTTGCCTAGTCCAGGAGCTTGCCTGGTCCAGGACCTTGCCTGGTCCAGGACCTTGCCTGGTCCAAGAGCTTGCCTGGTCCAAGAGCTTGCCTGGTCCAGGAGCTTGCCTGGTCCAAGACCTTGCCTGGTCCAAGAGCTTGCCTGGTCCAGGAGCTTGCCTGGTCCAGGAGCTTGCCTGGTCCAGGAACTTGCCTGGTCCAGGAGCGTGCCTGGTCCAGGAGCGTGCTTGGTCCAGGAGCTTGCCTGGTCCAGGAGCTTGCCTGGTCCAGGAGCTTGCCTGGTCCAGGAGCATGCCTGGTCCAGGAGCTTGCCTGGTCCAGCAGCTTGCCTGGCCCAGGAGCTTGCCTGGTGAAGGAGCTTGCTTGGTCCAGGAGCTTGCCTGGTCCAGGAGCGTGCCTGGTCCAGGAGTGTGCCTGGTCCAGGAGCTTGCCTGGTCCAGGAGCTTGCCTAGTCCTAGAGCTTGCCTGGTCCAGGAGCTTGCCTGGTTCAAGAGCTTGCCTGGTCCAAGAGCTTGCCTGGTCCAGGAGCTTGCCTGGTTCAAGAGCTTGCCTGGTCCAAGAGCTTGCCTGGTCCAGGAGCTTTCTTGGTCCAGGAGCTTGCCTGGTCCAGGAGCTTGCCTGGTCCAGGAGCTTGCCTGGTCTAGGAGCGTGCCTGGTCCACGAGCTTGCCTGGTCCAGGAGCTTGCCTGGTCCAGGAGCTTGCCTGGTCTAGGAGCTTGCCTGGTCCAGGAGCGCGCCTGGTCCAGGAGCTTGCCTGGTCCAGGAGCTTGCCTGGTCAAGGAGCTTGCCTGGTCCAGGAGCTTGCCTGGTCCAGGAGCTTGCCTGGTCCAGCAGCTTGCCTGGTCCAGGAGCTTGCCTGGTGAAGGAGCTTGCTTGGTCCAGGAGCTTGCCTGGTCCAGGAGCGTGCCTGGTCCAGGAGTGTGCCTGGTCCAGGAGCTTGCCTGGTCCAGGAGCTTGCCTAGTCCAAGAGCTTGCCTGGTCCAGGAGCTTGCCTGGTTCAAGAGCTTGCCTGGTCCAAGAGCTTGCCTGGTCCAGGAGCTTGCCTGGTTCAAGAGCTTGCCTGGTCCAAGAGCTTGCCTGGTCCAGGAGCTTTCTTGGTCCAGGAGCTTGCCTGGTCCAGGAGCTTGCCTGGTCCAGGAGCTTGCCTGGTCTAGGAGCGTGCCTGGTCCACGAGCTTGCCTGGTCCAGGAGCTTGCCTGGTCCAGGAGCTTGCCTGGTCTAGGAGCTTGCCTGGTCCAGGAGCGCGCCTGGTCCAGGAGCTTGCCTGGTCCAGGAGCTTGCCTGGTCAAGGAGCTTGCCTGGTCCAGGAGCTTGCCTGGTCCAGGAGCTTGCCTGTTCCAGGAGCGTGCCTGGTCCGGGAGCTTGCATGTTTCAGGAGCTTGCCTGGTCCAGGAGCTTGCCTGGTCCAAGAGCTTTCCTGGTCCAAGAGCTTGCCTGGTCCAAGAGCTTGCATGTTTCAGGAGCTTGCCTGGTCCAGGAGCTTGCCTGGTCCAAGAGCTTGCCTGGTCCAGGAGCGTGCCTGGTCCAAGAGCTTGCCTGGTCAAGAAGCTTGCCTCGTCCAGGAGCTTGCTTGGTCTAGGAGCTTGCCTGGTCCAGGAGCTTGCCTGGTCCAGGAGCATGCCTGGTCCAGGAGCTTGCCTGGTCCAGCTGCTTGCCTGGTCCAGGAGCTTGCCTGGTGAAGGAGCTTGCCTGGTCCAGGAGCTTGCCTGGTCCAGGAGCTTGCCTGGTCCAAGAGCTTGCCTGGTCCAGTAGCTTGCCTGGTCCAAGAGCTTTCCTGGTCCAAGAGCTTGCCTGGTCCAGGAGCTTGCCTGGTCCAAGAGCTTGCCTGGTCCAGGAGCTTGCCTGGTCCAGGAGCTTGCCTGGTCCAGGAGCTTGCCTGGTCCAGGAGCTTGCCTGGTCCAGGAGCATGCCTGGTCCAGCAGCTTGCCTGGTCCAGGAGCTTGCCTAGTCCAGGAGCTTGCCTGGTCCAGAAGCTTACCTGGTCCAGGAGCTTGCCTGGTCCAGGAGCTTGCCTGGTCCAGGAGCGTGCCTGGTCCACGAGCTTGCCTGGTCCAGGAGCTTGCCTGGTCCAGGAGCTTGTCTGGTCTAGGAGCTTGCCTGGTCCAGGAGTGTGCCTGGCCCAGGAGCTTGCCTGGTCCAGGAGCTTGCCTGGTCCAGGAGCTTGCCTGGTCTAGGAGCTTGCCTGTTCAGGAGCTTGCCTGGTCCAGGAGCTTGCCTGGTCCAGGAGCTTGCCTGGTCCAGGAGCTTGCCTTGTCCAGAAGCGTGCCTGGTCCAGGAGTGTGCCTGGTCCAGGAGCTTGCTTGGTCCAGGAGCCTGCCTTGTCCAAGAGCTTGCCTGGTCCAAAAGCATGCCTGGTCCAAGAGCATGCCTGGTCCAAGAGCTTGCCTGGTCCAAGAGCATGCATGGTCCAAGAGCTTGCCTGGTCCAGGAGCTTGCCTCGTCAAGGCGCTTGCCTGGTCCAGGAGCTGGCCTGGTCCAGGAGCGTGCCTGGTCCAGGAGTGTGCCTGGTCCAGGAGCGTGCCTAGTCCAGGAGCTTGCCTGGTCTAGGAGCTTGCCTGGTCCAGGAGCTTGCCTGGTCCAGGAGCTTGCCTGGTCCAGGAGCTTGCCTTCTCCAGCAGCTTGCCTAGTCCAGGAGCGTGCGAGGTCCAGAAGCTTGCCTGGTCCAGGAGCTTGACTGGTCCAAGAGCTTGCCTACTCCAGGAGCTTGCCTGGTCCAGGAGCTTGCCTGGTCCAGGAGCGTGCCTGGTCCAGGAGCTTGCCTAGTCCAGGAGCTTGCCTGGTCCAGGAGCTTGCCTGGTCCAGGAGCTTGCCTTGTCCAGGTGCTTGCCTGGTCCAAGAGCTTGCCTGGTCCAAGAGCTTGCCTGGTCTAGGAGCTTGCCTGGTCCAAGAGCTTGCCTGGTCCAGGAGCTTGCCTGGTCCAGAAGCTTGCCTGGTCCTGGAGCTTGCCTGGTCCAGGAGCGTGCCTGGTCCAGGAGCGTGCCTGGTCCAGGAGCTTGCCTGGTCCAGGAGCTTGCCTGGTCCAGGAGCTTGCCTGGTACAGCAGCTTGCCTGATCAAGGAGCTTGCCTGGTCCAGGAGCTTGCCTGGTCTAGGAGCTTGCCAGGTCCAAGAGCCTGCCTGGTCCAGGAGCGTGCCTTGTCCAGGAGCGTGCCTGGTCCAGGAGCTTGCCTGGTCCAGGAGCGTGCATGGTCCAGGAGCTTGCCTGGTCCAGCAGCTTACCTGGTCGAGGAGCTTGCCTGGTGAAGGAGCTTGCCTGGTCCAGGAGCTTGCCTGGTCCAGGAGTGTGCCTGGTCCAAGAGCTTGCCTGGTCCAGGAGCTTGCCTAGTCCAGGAGCTTGCCTGGTCCAAGAGCTTGCCTGGTGCAAGAGCTTGCCTGGTCCAGGAGCTTGCCTGGTCCAGGAGCTTGCCTGGTCCAGGAGCTTGCCTGGTCCAGGAGCTTGCCTGATCCAGGACCTTGCCTGGTCCAAGAGCTTGCCTGGTCCAAGAGCTTGCCTGGTCCAGGAGCTTGCCTGGTCCAAGAGCTTGCCTGGTCCAAGAGCTTGCCTGGTCAAGGAGCTTGCCTGGTCCAGGAGCTTGCCTGGTCCAGGAGCGTGCCTGGTCCACGAGCTTGCCTGGTCCAGGAGCTTGCCTGGTCCAGGAGCTTGCCTGGTCTAGGAGCTTGCCTGGTCCAGGAGCGTGCCTACTCCAGGAGCTTGCCTGGTCGAGGAGCTTGCCTGGTCCAGGAGCGTGCCTGGTCCAGGAGCTTGCCTGGTCCAGGAGCTTGCCTGGTCCAGGAGCTTGCCTGGTCCAGGAGCTTGCCTGGTCCAGGAGCTTGCCTGATCCAGGACCTTGCCTGGTCCAAGAGCTTGCCTGGTCCAAGAGCTTGCCTGGTCCAGGAGCTTGCCTGGTCCAAGAGCTTGCCTGGTCCAAGAGCTTGCCTGGTCAAGGAGCTTGCCTGATCCAGGAGCTTGCCTGGTCCAGGAGCGTGCCTGGTCCACGAGCTTGCCTGGTCCAGGAGCTTGCCTGGTCCAGGAGCTTGCCTGGTCTAGGAGCTTGCCTGGTCCAGGAGCGTGCCTACTCCAGGAGCTTGCCTGGTCCAGAAGCTTGCCTGGTCGAGGAGCTTGCCTGTTCCAGGAGCGTGCCTGGTCCAGGAGCTTGCCAGGTCCAGGAGCTTGCTTGGTCCAGGAGCTTTCCTGGTCCAGGAGCTTGCCTGGTCCAGGAGCTTTCCTGGTCCAAGAGCTTGCCTGGTCCAGGAGCTTGCCTGGTCCAGGAGCTTGCATGTTCCAGGAGCTTGCCTGGTCCAGGAGCGTGCCTGGTCCAAGAGCTTGCCTGGTCCAGAAGCTTGCCTGGTCCAGGAGCTTGCCTGGTCCAGGAGCTTGCCTGGTCCAGGAGCTTGCCTGGTCCAGGAGCATGCCTGGTCCAGGAGCTTGCCTGGTCCAGCTGCTTGCCTGGTCCAGGAGCTTGCCTGGTCCAGGAGCTTGCCTGGTCCAGGAGCTTGCCTGGTGGCCGACTCCTTGGTTGCCTATGGAGAGGGGAATTGTGTGGCATGGGGTTTCCTTGGTTGGGGACTCTCTTGGGACCTTCCCTCTCGTCCTCCTCATCCCATCCCACCTGGTTAATTGCTACTCTAACTCTCTTGTGTCGTAATTGTAAAATTGTGAGACTCTCATCATTGATTTAAGTTCTCCCGGCAGCATACCCCCCTGTGCGCCGAAATTGATAAGTCGAGATTTACTTCACCTCTTGATACGATTCAAATTGGGAATTGTAGCCACGGAATAGGGCTACAACATATCTGAGTTTGGTGTCGTCGACGGCGTTTCTTGTGAACTCGACGTTTCTGTCCAGAAATTGAGACCAACGATTTTTGTGATATTTCGGCTCCTAATCTTCATAGACTCCGTCCTTCGTCTCTAACAGACGTTTGTGGGGTGAAGGTTGGGAGAAGGTGCATGTGAAGTGGAGACGTTTAGGGGGGGAGACGTTTGGTGGGCGCATGTTGGGAGAATGTGCGTGTGAAGGGGAGACGTTTAAGGGGGAGACGGTTGTGGGGCGCAGGTTGGGAGAAGGTGCGTGTGAAGGGGAGACGTTTAGGGGGGAGACGTTTGTGGGGCGCAGGTTGGGAGAAGGTGCGTGTGAAGGGGAGACGTTTAGGGCGGAGACGTTTGTGGGGCGCAAGTTGGGAGATGGTGCGTGTGAAGGGGAGACGTTTAGGGGGGAGACGTTTGTGGGGCGCAGGTTCAGAGAAGGTGCGCGTCAAGGGGAGTCGTTTAGGGGGGAGACGTTGGTGGCGCGCAGGTTCGGAGAAGGTGCGTGTGAAGGGGAGATGTTTAGGGGGAGACGTTTGTGGGGCGCAGGTTCGGAGAAGGTACGTGTGAAGGGGAGACATTTAGGGGGAGACATTTGTGGGGCGCAGCTTCGGAGAAAGAACGTGTGAACGGGAGACGTTTAGGGGGGAGACGTTTGTGGGGCGCAGGTTGGGAGAAGGTGTATGTGAAGGGAAGACTTTCAGGGGGGGAGATGTTTGAGGGGCGCAGGTTGGGAGAAGGTGCGTGTGAAAGGGAGACGTTCAGGGGGGAGACGTTTGTGGGGCGCAGGTTCGGAGAAGGTGCGTGTGAAGGTGAGACATTCAGGGGGGATACGTTTGTGGGGCGCAGGTTCGGAGAAGGTGCGTGTGAAGGTGAGACATTTAGGGGGGAGACGTTTGTGGGGCGCAGGTTGGGGGAAGGTGCGTGTGAAGGGGAGACGTTTGTGGGGCGCAAGTTGGGAGTAGGTGCGTGTGAAGGGGAGACGTTTAGGGGGGAGACGTTTGTGGGGCGCAGGTTGGGAGAAGGTACGTGTGAAGGGGAGACGTTTAGGGGGGAGACGTTTGTGGGGTGCAGGTTGGGAGAAGGTGCATGTGAAGTGGAGACGTTTAGGGGGGGAGACGTTTGGTGGGCGCATGTTGGGAGAATGTGCATGTGAAGGGGAGACGTTTAAGGGGGAGACGTTTGTGGGGCGCAGGTTGGGAGAAGGTGCGAGTGAAGGGGAGACGTTTAGGGAGGAGACGTTTGTGGGGCGCAGGTTGGGAGAAGGTGCGTGTGAAGGGGAGACGTTTAGGGCGGAGACGTTTGTGGGGCGCAAGTTGGGAGAATTTGCGTGTGAAGGGGAGACGTTTAGGAGGGAGACGTTTGTCGGGCGCAGGTTCGGAGAAGGTGCGTGTGAAGGGGAGATGTTTAGGGGGGAGACGTTTGTGGGGCGCAGGTTCGGAGAAGGTGCGTGTGAAGAGGAGACGTTTAGGAGGGAGACGTTTGTGGGGCGCAGGTTCGGAGAAGGTGCGTGTGAAGGGGAGACATTTAGGGGGGAGATGTTTGTGGGGCGCAAGTTCGGTGAAGGTGCGTGTGAAGGGGAGACGTTTAGGGGCGAGACGTTTGTGGGGCGCAGGTTCGGACAAGGTGCGAGTGAATGGGAGACGTTTAGGGGGGAGACGTTTGTGGGGCGCAGGTTCGGAGAAGGTGCGTGTGAAAGGGAGACTTTTAAGAGGGAGACGTTTGTGGAGCGCAGGTTCGGAGAAGGTGCGTGTGAAGGGGAGACGTTTAGGGGGGAGACGTTTGTGGGGCGCAGGTTGGGGGAAGGTGCGTGTGAATGGGAGACGTTCAGGAGGGAGACATTTGTGGGGCGCAGGTTCGGAGAATGTGCGTGTGAAGGGGAGACATTCAGGGGGGAGAAGTTTCCGGCGCGCAGGTTCGGAGAAGGTGCATGGGGCGCAGGTTGGGAGAAGGTGCGTGTTAAGGGGAGACGTTTGTGGCGCGCAGGTTCGGAGAAGGTGCGTGTGAATGGGAGACGTTTAGGGGGGAGACGTTTGAGGGGCTCAGGTTCGGAGAAGGTACGTATGAAGGGGAGACGTTTAGGGGGAGACGTTTGTGGGGCGCAAGTTCGGAAAAGGTGCGTGTGAAGGGGAGACGTTTAGGGGGGAGACGTTTGTGGGGCGCATGTTCGGAGAAGGTGCGTGTGAAGGGGAGACGTTTAGGGGGGAGACGTTTGTGGGGCGCAGGTTCTGACAAGGTGCGTATGAAGGGGAGACGTTTAGGGGGGAGACGTTTGTGGGGCGCAGGTTCGGACAAGGTGTGTGTGAAGGGGAGACGTTTAGGGGGGAGACGTTTGTGGGGCGCAGGTTGGGAGAAGGTGCGTGTGAAGGGGAGACGATTGTGGGGCGCAAGTTGGGAGAAGGTGCGTGTGAAGGGGAGACGTTTAGGCTGGAGACGTTTGTGGGGCACAGGTTGGGAGAAGGTGCATGTGAAGGGGAGACGTTTAGGGGGGAGACGTTTGGGGGGCGCAGGATGGGAGAAGGTGCGTGTGAAGGGGAGACGTTTAGGGGGGAGACGTTTGGGGGGCGCATGTTGAGAGAAGGTGCGTGTGAAGGGGAGACGTTTAGGGGGGAGGTGCGTGTGAAGGGGAGACGTTTAGGGGAGAGATGTTTGTGGGGCGCAGGTTGGGAGAAGGTGCGTGTGAAGGGGAAACGTTTGTGGGGCGCAAGTTGGGAGAAGGTGCGTGTGAAGGGGGGACTTTCAGGGGGGAGACGTTGGTGGGGCGTTGGTTGGCAGAAGGTGCGTGTGAAAGGGAGACGTTCAGGGGCGAGACGTTTGTGGGGCGCAGGTTTGGAGAATATGCGTGTGAAGGGGAGACGTTTAGGGGGGAGACGCTTGTGGGGCGCAGGTTTGGAGAAGGTGCGTGTGAAGGTGAGACTTTAGGGGGGGGACGTTTGTGGGGCGCAGGTTGGGGGAAGGTGCGTTTGAAGGGGAGACGTTTGTGGGGCGCAAGTTGGGAGAAGGTGTGTGTGAAGGGGAGACGTTTAGGGGGGAGACGTTTGTGGGGCGCAGGTTGGGCGAAGGTACGTGTGAAGGGGAGACGTTTAGGGGGGAGACGTTTGTGGGGCGCAGGTTGGGAGAAGGTGCCTGTAAAAGGGAGACGTTTAGTGGGGAGACGTTTGGTGGGCGCATGTTGGGAGAAGGTGCGTGTGAACGGGAGACGTTTAGGGGGGAGACGTTTGGGGGGCGCATGTTGGGAGAAGGTGCGTGTGAAGGGGAGACGTTTAGGGGGGAGACGTTTGTGGGGCGCAGGTTGGGAGAAGGTGGGTGTGAAGGGGAGACGTTTAGGGGGGGAGACGTTTGTGGGGCGCATGTTAGGAGAAGGAGCGTGTGAAGGGGAGACGTTTAGGGGGGAGACGTTTGTGGGGAGCAGGTTGGGAGAAGGTGCGTGTGAAGGGGAGACGTTTGTGGGGCGCATGTGGGAGAAGGGGCGTATGAAGGGGAGACGTTAATGAGGGAGACGTTTGTGGGGCGCAGTTTGGGAGAAGGGGCGTGTGAAGGGGAGACGTTTACGGGGAAGACGTTTGTGGGGCGCAGGTTGGGAGAAGGTGCGTGTGAAGGGGAGACGTTTGTGGGACGCAAGTTGGGAGAAGGTGCGTGTGAAGGGGTGACCTTGAGGGGGGAGACGTTTGTGGGGCGCTGGTTGGCAGAAGGTGCGTGTGAAAGTGAGACGTTCAGGGGCGAGACGTTTGTGGGGCGCAGGTTTGGAGAATATGCGTGTGAAGGGGAGACGTTTAGGGGGGAGACGCTTGTGGGGCGCAGGTTTGGAGAAGGTGCGTGTGAAGGTGAGACTTTAGGGGGGGGACGTTTTTGTGGCGCAGGTTGGGGGAAGATGCGTTTGAAGGGGAGACGTTTGTGGGGCGCAAGTTGGGAGAAGGTGTGTGTGAAGGGGAGACGTTTAGGGGGGAGACGTTTGTGGGGCGCAGGTTGGGCGAAGGTACGTGTGAAGGGGAGACGTTTAGGGGGGAGACGTTTGTGGGGCGCAGGTTGGGAGAAGGTGCCTATGAAGGAAAGACGTTTAGGGGGGAGACGTTTGGTGGGCGCAGGTTGGGAGAAGGTGCATGTGAAGGGGAGACGTTTAGGGGGGGAGACGTTTGGAGGGCGCATGTTGGGAGAAGGTGCGTGTGAAGGGGAGACGTTTAGGGGGGAGACGTTTGCGGGGCGCAGGTTGGGAGAAGGTGCGTGTGAAGGGGAGACGTTTAGGGGGGGAGACGTTTGTGGGGCGCAGGTTAGGAGAAGGAGCGTGTGAAGGGGAGACGTTTAGGGGGGTTACGTTTGTGGGGCGCAGGTTGGGAGAAGGTGCGTGTGAAGGGGAGATGTTGTGGGGCGCATGTTGGGAGAAGAGGCGTATGAAGGGGAGACGTTTATGAGGGAGACGTTTGTGGAGCGCAGGTTGGGAGAAGGGGCGTGTGAAGGGGAGACGTTTACGGGGAAGACGTTTGTGGGGCGCAGGTTGGGAGAAAGTGCGTGTGAAGGGGAAACGTTTAGGGGGGAGACGTTTGTGGGGCGCAGGTTGAGAGAAGGTGCGTGTGAAGGGGAGACGTTTGTGGGGCGCATGTTGGGAGAAGGTGCGTATAAAGGGGAGACGTATAGGGGGAAGACGTTTGTGGGGCGCAGGTTGGGAGAAGGTGCGTGTGAAGGGGAGAAATTTTTTGGGGAGACGTTTATGGGGCGCAGGTTGGGAGAAGTTGCGTGTGAAGGGGAGACGTTTAGGGGGGAGACGTTTGTAGGGCTCAGGTTCGGAGAAGGTGCGTGTGAAGGGGAGACATTTAGGGGGGAGACGTTTGTGGGGCGCAGGTTCGGAGAAGGTGGCGCGCAGGTTCGGAGAAGGTGTGTGTGAAGGGGAGACGTTTAGGGGGGAGACGTTTGTGGCGCGCAGGTTCGGAGAAGGTGCGTGTGAAGGGGAGACGTTTAGGGGGGAGACGTTTGTGACGCAGAGGTTCGGAGAAGGTGCGTGTGAAGGGGAGACGTTTAGGGGTGAGACGTTTGTGGGGCGCAGGTTAGGAGAAGGTGCGTGTGAAGGGGAGACGTTTAGGGGGTAGACGTTTGTGGGGCGCAGGTTGGGAGAAGGTGCGTGTGAAGGGGAGACGTTTAGGGGGGAGACGTTTCTGGGGCGCAGGTTGGGAGAAGGTGCGTGTGAAGGGGAGACGTTTAGGGGGGTGGCGTTTGGGGGGCGCAGGTTGGGAGAAGGTGCGTGTGAAGGGGAGACGTTTAGGGGGGAGACGTTTGGGGGGCGCATGTTGGGAGAAGGTGCGTGTGAAGGGGAGAGGTTTAAGGGTGAGATGTGTGTGGGGCGCAGGTTGGGAGAAGGAGCGTGTGAATGGGAGACGTTTAGGGGGGAGACGTTTGGGGGGCGCATGTTGGGAGAAGGTGCGTGTGAAGGGGAGACGTTTAGGGGGGAGACGTTTGTGGGGCGCAGGTTGGGAGAAGGTGCGTGTGAAGGGGAGACGTTTAGGGGGGTGATGTTTGTGGGGCGCAGGTTGGGAGAAGGTGCGTGTGAATGGGAGATGTTTAGGGGGGAGACTTTTGTGGGGCGCAGGTTGGGAGAAGGTGCGTGTGAAGGGGAGACGTTTAGGGGGGAGACTTTTCTGGGGCGCAGGTTCGGAGAAGGTGCGTGTGAAGGGGAGACGTTTAGGGGGGAGACATTTGTGGGGCGCAGGTTGGGAGAAGGTGCGTGTGAAGGGGAGACGTTTAGGGGGGAGACGTTTTTGGGGCGCATGTTGGGAGAAGGTGCGTGTCAAGGGGAGACGTTTAGGGGGGAGACGTTTAGGAGGCGCAGGTTGGGAGCGGTTAGTACCACTCTCTTGTTAGTCCACTAGATTAGGCCATCTACTTTAACAACACTAGGTTCTAACCTTTTAGATCCACATAACTCGCAATATTTCAAAGCTCCAGCTCCGCCTTGTACCTGCACACAAACGTGCATACTACCCGAACCGACCCACGCATCATTCTCTCTGTACAAATACAGTGAATACCACATATGTTTCGCATTTCCTTTACAGTATACCATTCCACACCCCTCTAAAAGGCTCTAACCTTTTGGATCTATGTAATTCGCCAAAAGTAGGCATTCTAGTCGTGCATGGTACCTGCACTACAGGCGCGCATACCGACCAACTTGACCAGCGCATTACGTATGTTTGTAGAGATCCGGTTAGTACCATTTTCTTGTCAGTCCACTAAATTAGGCCATCTACTTTAACAACACTAGGTTCTAACATTTTAGATCCACACAAGCGTGCATAGTGACCAAACTGACCCACGCATCATTCTCTTTGTATAGATACAATGAATACCACATATGTTTCGCATTTCCTTTACATACCATTCCCCACCCCTCTAACAGGTTCTAACCTTTTGGATCTATCTAATTTCCCAAAAATAGGCATTTCAGTCGTGCATGGTACCTACACTACAGGCGCGCATACCGACCAACTTGACCAGCACAATACGTATGTTTGTAGAGATGTTGTTAGTACCATTTTCTTGTCAGTCAACTAGATTCTAACCTTTCAGATCCACAAAATTTGCAAGATTTCAGAGCGTGCATACGACCCGAACCGGCTCACGCATCATTTTCTCTGTATAAGTAGAGTGAATGCCACATAAGGTTTCGCTTTTCCTTTACATTTTACCATTATCCACCCCTCTACCAGGTTCTAACCTTTTGGATCTATGTAATTCCCTATTCTCCCTCTTTCCATCCCCCTGTCCAATTCTCCCTCTTTCCATCACCCCGCCCCATTCTCCCTCTTTCCATCATCCAGCCATCTCCCTCTTTCCATCACCCTGCCCCATTCTCCCTCTTTCCATCACCCAGCCCCATTCTCCCGCTTTCCATCACCCCGCCCCATTCTTCCGCTGTCCATCACCCTGCCCCATTCTCCCGCTTTTTATCACCCAGCCTCATTCTCCCTCTTTCCATCACCCAACCCCATTCTCCCTCTTTCCACCCCGCCCCATTCTCCCGCTTTCCATCTCCCCGCCCCATTCTCCCTCATTCCATCACCTCGCCCCATTCTTCTGCTTTCCATCACTCCGCCCCGTCCCTCTTTCCATCACACCGCCCCATCCATCACCCCGCACCATTCTCCCTCTTGCCATCACTCCGCCCCATTCTCCCTCTTTCCATCACCCCGACCCATTCTCCCTCTTTCCATCACCCCGCCCCATTCTCCCGCTTTCCATCACCCCGCCCCATTTTCCCGCTTTCCATCACCCGGTCCCATTCTCCATCTTTCCATCACCCCGCCCTATTCTCCCTCTTTCCATTTATCACCCAGCCCATTTCTCCCTCTTTCCATCACCCCGCCTCATTCTCCCTCTTTCCATCACCCCGCCCTATTTTCCCTCTTTCCATCACCCCGCCCCATTCTCCCGCTTTCCATCACCCCGCCCCATTCTCCCCCTTTCCATCACCCCGCCCCGTTCTCCCGCTTTCCATCACCCCGCCCCGTTCTCCCGCTTTCCATCACCCCGACCCGTTCTCCCGCTTTCCATCACCCCGCCCCGTTCTCCCGCTTTCCATCACCCTGCCCCGTTCTCCCGCTTTCCATCACCCCGCCGCGATCTCCCGCTTTCCATCACCCCGCCCCATTCTCCCTCTTTACATCACCCCGCCCCACTCTCCCTCTTTCTATCACCCAGCCCCATTCTCCCGCTTTCCATCACGCCGCCCCATTCTCCCTCTTTCCATCACCCCGCCCCATTCTCCCTCCTTCCATCACCCGCCCCATTCTCCCGCTTTCCATCACCCCGGCCCATTCTCCCGCTTTCCATCACCCCGCCCTATTCTCTCGCTTCCCATCACCCCGCCCCATTCTCCCTCTTTCCCTCACCCAGCCCATTTCTCCCTCTTTCCATCACTCTGCCCATTTCTCCCTCTTTCCATCACCCCGCCCCATTCTCCCTCTTTCCATCACCCCGCCCCATTCTCCCTCTTTCCATCACCTCGCCCCATTCTTCCGCTTTCCATCGCCCCGCCCTATTCTTCCGCTTTCCATCACCCCGCCCAATTCTCCCTCTAATCATCACCCCGCCCCATTCTCCCGATTTCCATCACCCCGCCCCATTCTCCCGCTTTCCATCGCCCCGCCCCATTCTCCCGCTTTCCATCGTCCCGCCCCATTCTCCCACTTTCCATCACCCCGCCCCATTCTCCCTCTTTCCATCACCCTGCCCCATTCTCCCTCCTTCTATCGCCCCACCCCATTCTCCCTCTTTCCATCGCCCCGCCCCATTCTCCCTCTTTCCATCGCCCCGCCCCATTCTCCCTTTTTCCATCGCCCCGCCCCATTCTCCAGCTTTCCGTCACCCTGCCCCATTGTCCATCTTTCAATCGCCCCGCCCCGTTCTCCCGCTTTCCATTGCCCCGCCCCGTTCTCCCGCTTTCCATCACCCGCCCCATTCTCCCAATTTCCATCACCCCGCCCCATTCTCCCGCTTTCAATCACCCCGCCCCATTCTCCCGTTTTCAATCACCCCGCCCCATTCTCCCGCTTTCCATCACCCCGCCCCATTCTCCCGCTTTCAATCACCCTGCCCCATTCTCCCACTTTGCATCGCCCCGCCCTATTCTCCCGCTTTCCATCGCCCCGCCCCAATCTCCCGCTTTCCATCACCCCGCCCCATTCTCCCTCTTTCCATCACCCCGCCCCATTCTGCCTCTTCCCATCGCCCCGCCCCATTCTCCCTCTTTCCATCACCCCGCCCCATTCTCCCACTTTCCATCACCCCGCCTCATTCTCCCTCTTTCCATCGCCTCACCCCATTCTCCCGCTTTCCCTCGCCCCGCTCCATTCTCCCTCTTTCCATCACCCAGCCCCATTCTCCCTCTT
The DNA here is from genome assembly GCA_947471745.1 of Closterium sp. Naga37s-1. NCBI lineage: Eukaryota > Viridiplantae > Streptophyta > Zygnematophyceae > Desmidiales > Closteriaceae > Closterium > Closterium sp. Naga37s-1. Next base: position 87,600 of record CANJKZ010000611.1, on the reverse strand, counting down.
TCCATCACCTTGCCCCATTCTCCCTCTTTCCATCACCCTTCCCCATTCTCCCTCTTTCCATCACCCCGCCCCATTCTCCCTCTTTCCATCACCCCGCCCCATTCTCCCGCTTTCCATCACCCCGCCCCATTCTCCCGCTTTCCATCACCCCGCCTCATTCTCCCTCTTTCCATCGCCCCGCCCCATTCTCCCTCTTTCCATCGCCCCGCCCTATTTTCCCGCTTTCCATCTCCCCGCCCCATTCTCCCGCTTTCCATCACCCCGCCCCATTCTCCCGCTTTCCATCACCTCGCCCCATTCTCCCGCTTTCAATCACCCCACCCCTTTCTCCCGCTTTCCATCACCCCGCTTCATTCTCCCGCTTTCCATCACCCCACCCCATTCTCCCGCTTTCCATCGCCCCTCCCCAGTCTCCCGCTTTCCATCGCCCCGCCCCAATCTCCCGCTTTCCATCACCCCGCCCCATTCTCCCTCTTTCCATCACCCCGCCCCATTCAGCCTCTTCCCATCGCCCCGCCCCATTCTCCCTCTTTCCATCACCCCGCCCATTCTCCCGCTTTCCATCACCCCGCCTCATTCTCCCTCTTTCCATCGCCCCACCCCATTCTCCTGCTTTCCTTCGCCCCGCCCCATTCCCCGTCTTTCCATCACCCAGCCCCATTCTCCCTCTTTCCATCACCCAGCCCCATTCTCCCTCTTTCCATCACCCCGCCCCATTCTCCCTCTTTCCATCACCCCGCCCCATTCTCCCTCTTTCCATCACCCCGCCCCATTCTCTCGATTTCCACCACCCCGCCCCATTCTCCCTCTTTCCATCGCCGCGCCCCATTCTCCCGCTTTCCATCACCCCGCCTCATTCTCCCTCTTTCCATCGCCCCGCCCCATTCTCCCTCTTTCCATCGCCCCGCCCTATTTTCCCGCTTTCCATCTCCCCGCCCCATTCTCCCGCTTTCCATCACCCCGCCCCATTCTCCCGCTTTCCATCACCTCGCCCCATTCTCCCGCTTTCAATCACCCCACCCCTTTCTCCCGCTTTCCATCACCCCGCTTCATTCTCCCGCTTTCCATCACCCCACCCCATTCTCCCGCTTTCCATCGCCCCTCCCCAGTCTCCCGCTTTCCATCGCCCCGCCCCAATCTCCCGCTTTCCATCACCCCGCCCCATTCTCCCTCTTTCCATCACCCCGCCCCATTCAGCCTCTTCCCATCGCCCCGCCCCATTCTCCCTCTTTCCATCACCCCGCCCATTCTCCCGCTTTCCATCACCCCGCCTCATTCTCCCTCTTTCGATCGCCCCACCCCATTCTCCTGCTTTCCTTCGCCCCGCCCCATTCCCCGTCTTTCCATCACCCAGCCCCATTCTCCCTCTTTCCATCACCCAGCCCCATTCTCCCTCTTTCCATCACCCCGCCCCATTCTCCCTCTTTCCATCACCCCGCCCCATTCTCCCTCTTTCCATCACCCCGCCCCATTCTCTCGATTTCCACCACCCCGCCCCATTCTCCCTCTTTCCATCGCCGCGCCCCATTCTCCCTCTTTCCAGCACCCCGCCCCATTCTCCCGCTTTCCATCACCCCGCCCCATTCCCCCTCTTTCCATCGCCCCGCCCCATTCTCCCTCTTTCCATCACCCAGCCCCATTCTCCCTCTTTCCATCACCCAACCCCATTCTCCCTCTTTCCATCACCCCGCCCCATTCTCCCTCTTTCCATCACCCCGCCCCATTCTCCCTCTTTCCATCACCCCGCCCCATTCTCCCTCTTTCCATCACCCCGCCCCATTCTCCCGATTTCCACCACCCCGCCCCATTCTCCCTCTTTCCATCGCCGCGCCCCATTCTCCCTCTTTCCATCACCCCGCCCCATTCTCCCGCTTTCCATCACCCCGCCCCATTCCCCCTCTTTCCATCGCCCCGCCCCATTCTCCCTCTTTCCATCACCCAGCCCCATTCTCCCTCTTTCCATCACCCAACCCCATTCTCCCTCTTTCCATCACCCCGCCCCATTCTCCCTCTTTCCATCACCCCGCCCCATTCTCCCTCTTTCCATCACCCCGCCCCATTCTCCCTCTTTCCATCACCCCGCCCCATTCTCTCGCTTTCCATCGCCCCGTCCCATTCTCCCTCTTTCCATTGCCCCGCCCCATTCTCCCGCTTTCCATCATCCCGCCCCATTCTCTATCTTTCCATCACCCCGCCCCGTTCTCCCTCTTTCCATTACCCCGCCCCGTTCTCCCGCTTTCCATCACCCCGCCCCATTCTCCCGCTTTCCATCACCCTGCCCCATTCTCCCTCTTTCCATCACCCAGCCCCATTCCCCTTCTTTCAAACACCCCGCCCCATTAACCCTATTTCCATCACCCAGCCCCATTCTCCCTCTTTCCATCACCCCACCCCATTCTCCCTCTTTCCATCACCCCGCCCCATTCTCCCTCTTTCCATCACCCCGCCCCATTCTCCCTCTTTCTATCACCCAGCCCTATTCTCCCGCTTTCCATCACCCCGCCCCATTCTCCCGCTTTCCAAACGTCTCCCCCCTAAACGTCTCCCCTTCACAAGCACCTTCTCCCAACCTGCGACCCCCAAACGTCTCCCCCCTAAACGTCTCCCTTTCACACGCACCTTCTCCAAACCTGCGACCCACAAACGTCTCCGCCCTAAACGTCTCCCCTTCACACGCATCTTCTCCAAACCTGCGCCCCACAAACGTCTCCCCCCTAAACGTCTCCCGTTCACACGCACCTTCTCCCAACCTGCGCCCCACAAACGTCTCCCCCCTAAACGTCTCCCCTTTACACGCACCTTCTCCCAACCTGCGCCCCACAAAAGTCTCCCCCCTAAACGACTCCCCTTCACACGCATCTTCTCCCAACTTGCGCCCCACAAACGTCTCCCCTTCACACGCACCTTCTCCCAAATTGCGCACCACAAACGTCTCCCCCCTAAACGTCTCCCCTTCACACGCACCTTCTCCGCACCTGCGCCCCATAAACGTCTCCCCTTCATACACACCTTCTCCCAACCGGCGCCCCACAAACGTCTCCCCCCTAAACGTCTCCCCTTCACACGCACCTTCTCCCTACCTGTGACCCACAAACGTCTCCCCCCTAAACGTCTCCCCTTCACACGCACCTTCTCCCAACCTGCGCGCCACAAACGTCTCCCCCCTAAACGTCTCCTCTTCACACGCACCTTCTCCCAACCTGCGCCCCACAAACGTCTCCCCCCTAAACGTCTCCTGTTCACACGCACCTTCTCCCAACCTGCGACCCCCAAACGTCTCCCCCCTAAACGTCTCCCCTTCACACGCATTTTCTCCGCACCAGCGCCCCATAAACGTCTCCCCCCTAAACGTCACCCCTTCATACGCACCTTCTCCCAACCTGCGCCCTACAAACGTCCCCCCCCTAAACGTCTCCCCTTCACACGCACCTTCTCCGCACCTGCGCCCCATAAACGTCTCCCCCCTAAACGTCTCCCCTTCACACGCATTTTCTCCGCACCTGCGCCTCATAAACGTCTCCCCCCTAAACGTCTCCCCTTCATACACACCTTCTCCCAACCTGCGCCCCACAAACGTCTCCCCCCTAAACGTCTCCCCTTCACACGCACCTTCTTCCAACCTGCGCCCCACAAACGTCTCCCCCCTAAACGTCTCCCCTTCACACGCACCTTCTCCCTACCTGCAACCCACAAACGTCTCCCCCCTAAACGTCTCCTCTTCACACGCACCTTCTCCCAACCTGCGCCCCACAAACGTGTCCCCCCTAAACGTCTCCCGTTCACACGCACCTTCTCCCAACTTGTGCCCCACAAACGTCTCCCCTTCACACGCACCTTCTCCCAACCTGCGCCCCACAAACGTCTCCCCCCCTAAACATCTCCCCTTCACACGCACCTTTTCCGAACCTGCGGCCCAAAAACGTCTCCCCCCTAAACGTCTCCCCTTCACTCGCACCTTCTCCGAACCTGCGCCCCCCAAACGTCTCCCCCCTAAACGTCTCCCCTTCACACGAACCTTCTCCCAACCTGCGCCCCGCGCACCTTCTCCGAACTTGCGCCCCACAAACGTCTTCCCCCCTAAACGTCTCCCCTTCATACGCACCTTTATCCAACCTGCACCCCACAAACGTCTCCCCCCTAAACGTCTCCCCTTCAAACGCACCTTCTCCCAACCTGCGCCCTACAAACGTCTCCCCCCTAAACGTCTCCCCTTCACACGCACCTTCTCCGAACCTGCGCCCCACAAACGTCACCTCCCTAAACGTCTCCCCTTCATACGCAGCTTCTCCCAACCTGCGACCCCCAAACGTCTCCCCCCTAAACGTCTCCCTTTCACACACACTTTCTCCCAACATGCGCTCCACAAACGCCTCCCCCCTAAACGTCTCCCCTTCACACGCACCTTCTCCCAACCTGGGCTCCACCAACGTTTCCCCCCTAAACGTCTCCCCTTCACACGCATCTTCTACGAACATGCGCGCCACAAAGGTCTCCCCCCTAAACGACTCCCCTTCACACGCACCTTCTCCGAACCTGCGCGCCAAAAACGTCTCCCCCCCAAACGTCTCCCCTTCACATGCACCTTCTCCCAAAGTGCGCCCCACAACCGTCTCCCCCCTAAACGTCTCCCCTTCACACGCACCGTCTCCCAACCTGCGCCCCTCAAACGTCTCCCCCCTAAACGTCTCCCCTTCGCTCGCACCTTCTCCCAACCTGTGCCCTACAAACGACTCCCCCCTAAACGTATCCCCTTCACACGCACCTTCTCCCAACATGCGCCCCCCAAACGTCTCCCCCCTAAACTTCTCCCCTTCACACGCACCTTCTCCCCTTCACACGCACCCTCTCCCGGCATCTCCACCGGAGAGAAGAACGCGAAGGCACACTCCTCGCAGTCACTCTCCTCGTCGTCTCCGACCATCATTGCCGCTCCGGCCAGGGCTGTCTTGCCCTGCTTTCCCGGCGCATCATAGGTCAGCCTATTAGGGGGTTGAACTCTCCTCTTCCCCCTTCCTTCCTCCTCAGCTGCAGGGACTTGAAGGCCTTGGCGTTCCTGCGGTGTGGCTCGAATCCGTGGAGCACTCGTAGTACGGGAAGGGAGTGACGGTGCACTCTCGCTCACTTGCTGCACCTCCTCCTCTTCTTCCTCTGCATCATTGGCCTCCTCTCCCCCATTCACAAGGGAGGATTGCCTTGTGGTTGTGCTGCCGCTGCTCAGCTCCAAAGGCAGCTCCACATGCTCCAAACCGGAACTCTTCACCTCCCCAAACCGCACGCCTATCTTCGCCTCATTCTCCGCCTTCCAATCCTTGTACATGAAGTTCTCCATGAACTTGCAGTCCCTGCTCACCAAGAACTTCTTGGTGAATGGGTCCCAAAGAAGCCATCCCTTGCTGTTTTGAGCCATGCCCAAGTGCACGGCCCACACCGCCTTGGCACCAAGCTTGTTGTGCCGAAGATGCTTAGGCACGAGCGCCATGCACATGCACCCGAACACCCGAAGCATATCCACCTTTGGCTTCCTTCCTAGCCACTCCACATAGGGCACCCATTTGTCTGCTCCCACATGAGTCAAGGCTCTGTTCTTGGCCACACACGCGCTCCGCACCGCATCAGGCCAGAAATAGTCGGGTAGCCCGGCTTCAATGAGCAACCCGCGTGCCGCCTCCGTGATTGTGCGGTTCGCTCGCTCGGCGATGCCGTTCATTGCAGGGGAGTATGGCATGGTGAGGGAGTGCCGAATACCATTCTTCTTCAGCCACAACCCAAACTCCTTGCTCAGGAACTCTCCCCCTCGATTGGTGCGGATTGACTTGACTAGACGGTCTTGTTGCCGCTCCACCATCGGGAACCAATCCGTCTTCAACGTTTCAGCCACGTCGCTCTTCTTGGCCAGCACGTACACCCAAGTCATGCGGGTGTAGACGTTGACAATGGTGAGAAAATACTCAGCTCCAGCAGCTCCAAGCTTCAGGGGGCCCACCACGTCCATCACCATCTCATCAAGCGGTGCCTTTGCCGTTGCCTCCGAACTAGGGAACGGAAACCGGGTGAACTTGGCTTGAATGCACGTCGGGCAGCCAAGCACCTCATCGGGCTCCCCCTTCACACGTATGCCAGCAACCATCTCATTCTTCACTAGCTGCTGCAAGATAGGCAGGGCCACATGCCCCATGCGCCGATGCAAGGTGAGCCAATCACACTCCCCCGTAGCCGAAGTTGGATTGGAGAATGCCGCGCTCGCAATAGCGCCCCACATACTCTCTCCGTAGTCCTCCTCCGCTGCTGCCTCTGGGTTCTCCTCACCCTTTTGCTGCTCCTTGGTTGCTGCACCACTCTCCTTAGGTTCACTGAACTTGCTGGTCCCTCCAGGTTTGCTCTTCTTGAGCTCATTCTCCTTAGCGCGACCGTTCGCGCCATCGTCGCTACCGACCGCTCCATCCTTGGTGCTGATGCTTGCTGCCACTTGCCTCTCCTTAGGCATAGGGACCACTGGGATCTGCCACATCTCGTTGTAGACATCCCTGTCCTCATGAAGGTCCCAAAGAATTCGATCGCCAAGCCTTGCGGTGTAGGTCTTGGCTCCCTTCGAGTTCGTGTCCATGCCGGCCTTTGCCAACCGCCGCACGGAAATCAGGTTTGCAGCAAGGCTGGGCACCCAAAGCACGTTCTTGAGGCCCACCATCTTCCCATCAGCACCCTTGAACATGGCCTTGCCCATGCCTTTCACCTCTGCTCGCTGCCCCAAAGCCGATGTGACATGCTTCACCGGTGACGGCTCGAGTTCGGTGAGCAAGTCCGGGCGAGGTGTCATGCTATAGGTAGCGCCACTATCAATCACCCAATAGTCCAGGGGGTGTAGGGTCACCTTCCCCACAGCTGCTGGCTCCTCAAAGCCTTCATCCTTCTCAGGACCAGCCGGTACTTGCGTCGACACGAAGTAGAATAGACCCGGGTATCGATCGTCGCTCGGGTCCTTGTCGTTGTCTCCGCTCTTCATGTTTGCAGCTCCGCCACCGCGACCGCCACGGCCTCCACGGCCTCGTCCTCTCCCTCCTCCTGCTCCTCTACCCTCTTGGCCTTGAGCAGGGGTCCAACCATCAGGGAGTTTGTAGCAGTCGCGCCACATGTGTCCGCTCTTGTGGCAATAGTGACACTCGCCGTCGAATCGGCCGCGACCGCGTCCGTAGCTCTTGTCGTCGCTGCCGTAACCGCCACTCCTGCGGCCTCCGCCGAAGTTGCTGCCACCAAACCTTCCTCCCCCTCGTCCTCTGCCTCTTCCTCGACCATATCCACGGCCGATGCTCGCTGCCCCAGCGCCATCCGCACTCGCCAACTCACGGCGGCGGACATCCTCTTGAAGGATAGCTCGCTTCACGTCTTCAAGCGAGAGGCGGGGCAAGTCGCGATTAAGGTTGATGATGAGCGAGGACCATGACTCTGGGAGTAAGGCCAGCAACTTGGTCTTCTTTTGGAGCTCACTGTAGTTCAAATCAGCTCCCTCAAGCCGCGTCAACAAGTCGAAGAATTTCTGCACCCCTTCTTCAACCGCTTCGTCTTCTTCAATTCGTAGTGCCGCCATTTGCCGTTCCAACACCACCGCTACCGCCGCTGTTGCAGGAGCATGTACACCCTTGAGAGCAGCCCATGCCTTTGGTCCTTTCTCTGGTTCACGCTGGAATGGCTTGATGTGACGGATCTGACTGCTCCCCAACGCTTGCCCAAGTAAGAGATAGCCTTGTGCGCTCTTCCGCACCCACGGGCTCTTCTTCGGGTCGTTCTCGGGGCGCTTCTCCGTTCCTTCCATCACCTCCAGCAGGTCATAGTGGTCAAAGATGTTCTCCATCTTGAAGGACCATTCAGCAAAGTTGTCACCGTTGAACTTGTCAAGCCCAAACACCCTAGGCTCATCCCTAGGTGGGCCAAGACTTGGTTGCATGGGCGCCATGGCTGAATCACGGGGTTGGCCTTGAGCTTGAGCTTCTCCACTGCTACCAGCACCTCTGCCACCCCTTTCCTCAGGTCCAAACATTGTCGAAACTGCTCCAAGGGGCTCTGATACCACTTGTTATAGTCACAATAGGCTTGAATGTGCCTAAAACGAAAGATAGAGAGCACAGACGGATTTCTGCACAGCGGCTTCAAACGTTGATAGCGTTCTGCTCACAGCTGCAAATGACTTGATTCAAATTGGATCTGGAGCTTCTTCACGTCGTCTACAATTAGCAATTTAGATTGCACGATTTGATAAAGAATTGACGACACAGCGTCGGTTTGAACGAACGGTACTATGGCAGCCACTATAGTCTTAGAACACAAGATAGGAAGAGTTACGAGTTGGGAATGACTCCCAGCTCCTACAAACCCCAAGAGCCGAGGTATAGTGATGTGGAACAGTGCCACACTGTCCCCAACCACGAAGGGTCTCGAAACTACCCTTCACTAGGGCCTACACCAAGTGAAATGTTACACTACACAAAGTAATGTAACTATCTTCAATATCTTGAGGTGTACCCTTTTGGCGAGCTTCGAAATCACTTGAGGCTTGACACCAAGGCTCGGGCTCTTCATCACAAACTCATCCTTGAGTTCTTGATGGGTCTGCTGCACACACCTGCGACACGCCGAACGTTCGACACAGGACAAAATAGAAACCGCGCACGACAAAATAGAAACCGCGCGCGAGACACAAACGACCGCGTAACACGCGTCTAGCGATAACTCGCTATTGACTCGACACACACACTCGACATCATGACTCAACATTCACACACAATTATAAGCATGAAATATATATTATCCCATGCCCTCATACCATTCCATACACACACACATTCACGCACACGGACAACAAGCCGAGTGCAAACCGTAGGGTTGCACCAACAAACTCCCCCTCGGATTGTTGGCCTTAGGATATGTTGCTCTCTCAGTTCAGAGCCATCCCAGCCAGCTTGCAACACTTCCAATGCTGCTGCTCCACCAGCCTCTTGGTCATCATGTCAGCCGGCTGCCCCGTGGTCTTCACGTAGCGCAACTCAACTTCACCCGCGGTTACCATGCTCCTCGTCCAATGCCACTTCACTCTCATGTGCTTCGTGAGTCCATGCAACACAGGGTTCTTAGCAAGAGCAATGGCACCCTGGCTGTCACAGTACAGTGGGGTAGGTCCTTGCTGCTCCTCCCCCAATTCAGCCAACAAACGCCGCTGCCACACAATCTCCCGTACGGCACGGAAGAGTGCCATGTACTCGGACTCCACCGAGCTCAAAGCTTGGTCAACCTGCTTCTTGCTCTCCCAAGCAGTTGGGCCTCCACCAACACAGCATATGAAGCCTCCCACACTTGTCATGTCCTCTGGTTCTGATGCATATGAAGCATCCGAGTAGGCGGTGAGGAACAAACGCCCGGGTTCAACACCATCCGCGCCCTTTTGGCGCCTTTGTGCCGCCGCCGAGTATTGCAGCCCAACGGTCGGTGTTTGGCCAAGATACTTGGCCACCCTCATTCCAGCTGCTACCTGCTCCTCATTAGGGCATTGCACAACCCTAGCCAGCTGCCCGGTAGCAAACGCGACGTCCGGTCGGGTGTTTACCGCCGCATACATGAGGCTGCCCACCAACGAGTGAAATCGGCGCCTCTCCTCTTCACCAACGCTCTCCTCCTCTGGTCCCTTCACACACTTGAACCCAGAGGGAAAGGGTGTAGCCATATGGCCTTCACTCTGCCCAAAGTTGGCAGCCAATGCCTCCAGGTACTTTCGTTGATGCACCCGCATGCACCGCTTCTCCACATCTCGTTCGATGTGGAGCCCAAGGTAGAAGCTCACGTCACCAAGGGCCTTGCACTTGAACTTGTCTTGAAGCTTCAGCATCACCTCCTTCACAAGGTCAGAAGAGGGTGAGAAAATGAGGATGTCATCCACATAAACCACCATGAAACTCCTCTGCTCCCCCTCGCCAAGCATGAACAAGGAGTGATCGGCCGTTGAGGGAGTGAAGCCGATCCCCTCCAACACTTCGCGCAGCTTCATGTACCATTGCCTAGGGGCCTGCTTCAGCCCATAGAGGGCCTTATTCAGCTTCCACACTCTGCCACTACCATCATCAAACCCCTCTGGCTGCGCCATAAAAATCTCCTCCTCAAGGATGCCGTTAAGGAATGCCGTTACGATGTCCATTTGCTTTACTACCCATCCTTTGATGGCGGCTCCCGCGAATAGGGTTCGCAGCGTCGTCGGCTTCACCACAGGGGCAAACAGCTCCTTGAAGTCCACCTTCTCCTTCTGCTGGTACCCCTTGGCTACAAGCCTAGACTTGTAGCGCTCGATCTTGCCGTCGGCATCCGACTTGATTTTGAAGAGCCACTTGGACGTTATCGCCGTACGCCCCTCCGGTAGCTCCACCAATTCAAACGTGTCATTCTCCTCGATGCTCTTCAGCTCACTCTCCATGGCCTTCTTCCACTCCTCAGCATCACTACTCTCCAAATCCTCCTTGAGAGTTGCTGGTTCTCCCGGCATCTCCACCGGAGAGAAGAACGCGAAGGCACACTCCTCGCAGTCACTCTCCTCGTCGTCTCCGACCATCATTGCCGCTCCGGCCAGGGCTGTCTTGCCCTGCTTTCCCGGCGCATCATAGGTCAGCCTATTAGGGGGTTGAACTCTCCTCTTCCCCCTTCCTTCCTCCTCAGCTGCAGGGACTTGAAGGCCTTGGCGTTGCTGCGGTGTGGCTCGAATCCGTGGAGCACTCGTAGTACGGGAAGGGAGTGACGGTGCACTCTCGCTCACTTGCTGCACCTCCTCCTCTTCTTCCTCTGCATCATTGGCCTCCTCTCCCCCATTCACAAGGGAGGATTGCCTTGTGGTTGTGCTGCCGCTGCTCAGTTCCAAAGGCAGCTCCACATGCTCCAAACCGGAACTCTTCACCTCCCCAAACCGCACGCCTATCTTCGCCTCATTCTCCGCCTTCCAATCCTTGTACATGAAGTTCTCCATGAACTTGCAGTCCCTGCTCACCAAGAACTTCTTGGTGAATGGGTCCCAAAGAAGCCATCCCTTGCTGTTTTGAGCCATGCCCAAGTGCACGGCCCACACCGCCTTGGCACCAAGCTTGTTGTGCCGAAGATGCTTAGGCACGAGCGCCATGCACATGCACCCGAACACCCGAAGCATATCCACCTTTGGCTTCCTTCCTAGCCACTCCACATAGGGCACCCATTTGTCTGCTCCCACATGAGTCAAGGCTCTGTTCTTAGCCACACACGCGCTCCGCACCGCATCAGGCCAGAAATAGTCGGGTAGCCCGGCTTCAATGAGCAACCCGCGTGCCGCCTCCGTGATTGTGCGGTTCGCTCGCTCGGCGATGCCGTTCATTGCAGGGGAGTATGGCATGGTGAGGGAGTGCCGAATACCATTCTTCTTCAGCCACAACCCAAACTCCTTGCTCAGGAACTCTCCCCCTCGATTGGTGCGGATTGACTTGACTAGACGGTCTTGTTGCCGCTCCACCATCGGGAACCAATCCGTCTTCAACGTTTCAGCCACGTCGCTCTTCTTGGCCAGCACGTACACCCAAGTCATGCGGGTGTAGACGTCGACAATGGTGAGAAAATACTCAGCTCCAGCAGCTCCAAGCTTCAGGGGGCCCACCACGTCCATCACCATCTCATCAAGCGGTGCCTTTGCCGTTGCCTCCGAACTAGGGAACGGAAACCGGGTGAACTTGGCTTGAATGCACGTCGGGCAGCCAAGCACCTCATCGGGCTCCCCCTTCACACGTATGCCAGCAACCATCTCATTCTTCACTAGCTGCTGCAAGATAGGCAGGGCCACATGCCCCATGCGCCGATGCAAGGTGAGCCAATCACACTCCCCCGTAGCCGAAGTTGGATTGGAGAATGCCGCGCTCGCAATAGCGCCCCACATACTCTCTCCGTAGTCCTCCTCCGCTGCTGCCTCTGGGTTCTCCTCACCCTTTTGCTGCTCCTTGGTTGCTGCACCACTCTCCTTAGGTTCACTGAACTTGCTGGTCCCTCCAGGTTTGCTCTTCTTGAGCTCATTCTCCTTAGCGCGACCGTTCGCGCCATCGTCGCTACCGACCGCTCCATCCTTGGTGCTGATGCTTGCTGCCACTTGCCTCTCCTTAGGCATAGGGACCACTGGGATCTGCCACATCTCGTTGTAGACATCCCTGTCCTCATGAAGGTCCCAAAGAATTCGATCGCCAAGCCTTGCGGTGTAGGTCTTGGCTCCCTTCGAGTTCGTGTCCATGCCGGCCTTTGCCAACCGCCGCACGGAAATCAGGTTTGCAGCAAGGCTGGGCACCCAAAGCACGTTCTTGAGGCCCACCATCTTCCCATCAGCACCCTTGAACATGGCCTTGCCCATGCCTTTCACCTCTGCTCGCTGCCCCAAAGCCGATGTGACATGCTTCACCGGTGACGGCTCGAGTTCGGTGAGCAAGTCCGGGCGAGGTGTCATCACTATCAATCACCCAATAGTCCAGGGGGTGTAGAGTCACCTTCCCCACAGCTGCTGGCTCCTCAAAGCCTTCATCCTTCTCTGGACCAGCCGGTACTTGCGTCGACACGAAGTAGAATAGACCCGGGTATCGATCGTCGCTCGGGTCCTTGTCGTTGTCTCCGCTCTTCATGTTTGCAGCTCCGCCACCGCGACCGCCACAGCCTCCACGGCCTCGTCCTCTCCCTACTCCTGCTCCTCTACCCTCTTGGCCTTGAGCAGGGGTCCAACCATCAGGGAGTTTGTAGCAGTCGCGCCACATGTGTCCGCTCTTGTGGCAATAGTGACACTCGCCGTCGAATCGGCCGCGACCGCGTCCGTAGCTCTTGTCGTCGCTGCCGTAACCGCCACTCCTGCGGCCTCCGCCGAAGTTGCTGCCACCAAACCTTCCTCCCCCTCGTCCTCTGCCTCTTCCTCGACCATATCCACGGCCGATGCTCGCTGCCCCAGCGCCATCCGCACTCGCCAACTCACGGCGGCGGACATCCTCTTGAAGGATAGCTCGCTTCACGTCTTCAAGCGAGAGGCGGGGCAAGTCGCGATTAAGGTTGATGATGAGCGAGGACCATGACTCTGGGAGTAAGGCCAGCAACTTGGTCTTCTTTTGGAGCTCACTGTAGTTCAAATCAGCTCCCTCAAGCCGCGTCAACAAGTCGAAGAATTTCTGCACCCCTTCTTCAACCGCTTCGTCTTCTTCAATTCGTAGTGCCGCCATTTGCCGTTCCAACACCACCGCTACCGCCGCTGTTGCAGGAGCATGTACACCCTTGAGAGCAGCCCATGCCTTTGGTCCTTTCTCTGGTTCACGCTGGAATGGCTTGATGTGACGGATCTGACTGCTCCCCAACGCTTGCCCAAGTAAGAGATAGCCTTGTGCGCTCTTCCGCACCCACGGGCTCTTCTTCGGGTCGTTCTCGGGGCGCTTCTCCGTTCCTTCCATCACCTCCAGCAGGTCATAGTGGTCAAAGATGTTCTCTATCTTGAAGGACCATTCAGCAAAGTTGTCACCGTTGAACTTGTCAAGCCCAAACACCCTAGGCTCATCCCTAGGTGGGCCAAGACTTGGTTGCATGGGCGCCATGGCTGAATCACGGGGTTGGCCTTGAGCTTGAGCTTCTCCACTGCTACCAGCACCTCTGCCACCCCTTTCCTCAGGTCCAGACATTGTCGAAACTGCTCCAAGGGGCTCTGATACCACTTGTTATAGTCACAATAGGCTTGAATGTGCCTAAAACGAAAGATAGAGAGCACAGACGGATTTCTGCACAGCGGCTTCAAACGTTGATAGCGTTCTGCTCACAGCTGCAAATGACTTGATTCAAATTGGATCTGGAGCGTCTTCACGTCGTCTACAATTAGCAATTTAGATTGCACGATTTGATAAAGAATTGACGACACAGCGTCGGTTTGAACGAACGGTACTATGGCAGCCACTATAGTCTTAGAACACAAGATAGGAAGAGTTACGAGTTGGGAATGACTCCCAGCTCCTACAAACCCCAAGAGCCGAGGTATAGTGATGTGGAACAGTGCCACACTGTCCCCAACCACGAAGGGTCTCGAAACTACCCTTCACTAGGGCCTACACCAAGTGAAATGTTACACTACACAAAGTAATGTAACTATCTTCAATATCTTGAGGTGTACCCTTTTGGCAAGCTTCGAAATCACTTGAGGCTTGACACCAAGGCTCGGGCTCTTCATCACAAACTCATCCTTGAGTTCTTGATGGGTCTGCTGCACACACCTGCGACACGCCGAACGTTCGACACAGGACAAAATAGAAACCGCGCACGACAAAATAGAAACCGCGCGCGAGACACAAACGACCGCGTAACACGCGTCTAGCGATAACTCGCTATTGACTCGACACACACACTCGACATCATGACTCAACATTCACACACAATTATAAGCATGAAATATATATTATCCCATGCCCTCATACCATTCCATACACACACACATTCACGCACACGGACAACAAGCCGAGTGCAAACCGTAGGGTTGCACCAACAAACTCCCCCTCGGATTGTTGGCCTTAGGATATGTTGCTCTCTCAGTTCAGAGCCATCCCAGCCAGCTTGCAACACTTCCAATGCTGCTGCTCCACCAGCCTCTTGGTCATCATGTCAGCCGGCTGCCCCGTGGTCTTCACGTAGCGCAACTCAACTTCACCCGCGGTTACCATGCTCCTCGTCCAATGCCACTTCACTCTCATGTGCTTCGTGAGTCCATGCAACACAGGGTTCTTAGCAAGAGCAATGGCACCCTGGCTGTCACAGTACAGTGGGGTAGGTCCTTGCTGCTCCTCCCCCAATTCAGCCAACAAACGCCGCTGCCACACAATCTCCCGTACGGCACGGAAGAGTGCCATGTACTCGGACTCCACCGAGCTCAAAGCTTGGTCAACCTGCTTCTTGCTCTCCCAAGCAGTTGGGCCTCCACCAACACAGCATATGAAGCCTCCCACACTTGTCATGTCCTCTGGTTCTGATGCATATGAAGCATCCGAGTAGGCGGTGAGGAACAAACGCCCGGGTTCAACACCATCCGCGCCCTTTTGGCGCCTTTGTGCCGCCGCCGAGTATTGCAGCCCAACGGTCGGTGTTTGGCCAAGATACTTGGCCACCCTCATTCCAGCTGCTACCTGCTCCTCATTAGGGCATTGCACAACCCTAGCCAGCTGCCCGGTAGCAAACGCGACGTCCGGTCGGGTGTTTACCGCCGCATACATGAGGCTGCCCACCAACGAGTGAAATCGGCGCCTCTCCTCTTCACCAACGCTCTCCTCCTCTGGTCCCTTCACACACTTGAACCCAGAGGGAAAGGGTGTAGCCATATGGCCTTCACTCTGCCCAAAGTTGGCAGCCAATGCCTCCAGGTACTTTCGTTGATGCACCCGCATGCACCGCTTCTCCACATCTCGTTCGATGTGGAGCCCAAGGTAGAAGCTCACGTCACCAAGGGCCTTGCACTTGAACTTGTCTTGAAGCTTCAGCATCACCTCCTTCACAAGGTCAGAAGAGGGTGAGAAAATGAGGATGTCATCCACATAAACCACCATGAAACTCCTCTGCTCCCCCTCGCCAAGCATGAACAAGGAGTGATCGGCCGTTGAGGGAGTGAAGCCGATCCCCTCCAACACTTCGCGCAGCTTCATGTACCATTGCCTAGGGGCCTGCTTCAGCCCATAGAGGGCCTTATTCAGCTTCCACACTCTGCCACTACCATCATCAAACCCCTCTGGCTGCGCCATAAAAATCTCCTCCTCAAGGATGCCGTTAAGGAATGCCGTTACGATGTCCATTTGCTTTACTACCCATCCTTTGATGGCGGCTCCCGCGAATAGGGTTCGCAGCGTCGTCGGCTTCACCACAGGGGCAAACAGCTCCTTGAAGTCCACCTTCTCCTTCTGCTGGTACCCCTTGGCTACAAGCCTAGACTTGTAGCGCTCGATCTTGCCGTCGGCATCCGACTTGATTTTGAAGAGCCACTTGGACGTTATCGCCGTACGCCCCTCCGGTAGCTCCACCAATTCAAACGTGTCATTCTCCTCGATGCTCTTCAGCTCACTCTCCATGGCCTTCTTCCACTCCTCAGCATCACTACTCTCCAAAGCCTCCTTGAGAGTTGCTGGTTCTCCCGGCATCTCCACCGGAGAGAAGAACGCGAAGGCACACTCCTCGCAGTCACTCTCCTCGTCGTCTCCGACCATCATTGCCGCTCCGGCCAGGGCTGTCTTGCCCTGCTTTCCCGGCGCATCATAGGTCAGCCTATTAGGGGGTTGAACTCTCCTCTTCCCCCTTCCTTCCTCCTCAGCTGCAGGGACTTGAAGGCCTTGGCGTTGCTGCGGTGTGGCTCGAATCCGTGGAGCACTCGTAGTACGGGAAGGGAGTGACGGTGCACGCTCGCTCACTTGCTGCACCTCCTCCTCTTCTTCCTCTGCATCATTGGCCTCCTCTCCCCCATTCACAAGGGAGGATTGCCTTGTGGTTGTGCTGCCGCTGCTCAGTTCCAAAGGCAGCTCCACATGCTCCAAACCGGAACTCTTCACCTCCCCAACCGCACGCCTATCTTCGCCTCATTCTCCGCCTTCCAATCCTTGTACATGAAGTTCTCCATGAACTTGCAGTCCCTGCTCACCAAGAACTTCTTGGTGAATGGGTCCCAAAGAAGCCATCCCTTGCTGTTTTGAGCCATGCCCAAGTGCACGGCCCACACCACCTTGGCACCAAGCTTGTTGTGCCGAAGATGCTTAGGCACGAGCGCCATGCACATGCACCCGAACACCCGAAGCATATCCACCTTTGGCTTCCTTCCTAGCCACTCCACATAGGGCACCCATTTGTCTGCTCCCACATGAGTCAAGGCTCTGTTCTTGGCCACACACGCGCTCCGCACCGCATCAGGCCAGAAATAGTCGGGTAGCCCGGCTTCAATGAGCAACCCGCGTGCCGCCTCCGTGATTGTGCGGTTCGCTCGCTCGGCGATGCCGTTCATTGCAGGGGAGTATGGCATGGTGAGGGAGTGCCGAATACCATTATTCTTCAGCCACAACCCAAACTCCTTGCTCAGGAACTCTCCCCCTCGATCGGTGCGGATTGACTTGACTAGACGGTCTTGTTGCCGCTCCACCATCGGGAACCAATCCGTCTTCAACGTTTCAGCCACGTCGCTCTTCTTGGCCAGCACGTACACCCAAGTCATGCGGGTGTAGACGTCGACAATGGTGAGAAAATACTCAGCTCCAGCAGCTCCAAGCTTCAGGGGGCCCACCACGTCCATCACCACCTCATCAAGCGGTGCCTTTGCCGTTGCCTCCGAACTAGGGAACGGAAACCGGGTGAACTTGGCTTGAATGCACGTCGGGCAGCCAAGCACCTCATCGGGCTCCCCCTTCACACGTATGCCAGCAACCATCTCATTCTTCACTAGCTGCTGCAAGATAGGCAGGGCCACATGCCCCATGCGCCGATGCAAGGTGAGCCAATCACACTCCCCCGTAGCCGAAGTTGGATTGGAGAATGCCGCGCTCGCAATAGCGCCCCACATACTCTCTCCGTAGTCCTCCTCCGCTGCTGCCTCTGGGTTCTCCTCACCCTTTTGCTGCTCCTTGGTTGCTGCACCACTCTCCTTAGGTTCACTGAACTTGCTGGTCCCTCCAGGTTTGCTCTTCTTGAGCTCATTCTCCTTAGCGCGACCGTTCGCGCCATCGTCGCTACCGACCGCTCCATCCTTGGTGCTGATGCTTGCTGCCACTTGCCTCTCCTTAGGCATAGGGACCACTGGGATCTGCCACATCTCGTTGTAGACATCCCTGTCCTCATGAAGGTCCCAAAGAATTCGATCGCCAAGCCTTGCGGTGTAGGTCTTGGCTCCCTTCAAGTTCGTGTCCATGCCGGCCTTTGCCAACCGCCGCACGGAAATCAGGTTTGCAGCAAGGCTGGGCACCCAAAGCACGTTCTTGAGGCCCACCATCTTCCCATCAGCACCCTTGAACATGGCCTTGCCCATGCCTTTCACCTCTGCTCGCTGCCCCAAAGCCGATGTGACATGCTTCACCGGTGACGGCTCGAGTTCGGTGAGCAAGTCCGGGCGAGGTGTCATGCTATAGGTAGCGCCACTATCAATCACCCAATAGTCCAGGGGGTGTAGGGTCACCTTCCCCACAGCTGCTGGCTCCTCAAAGCCTTCATCCTTCTCTGGACCAGCCGGTACTTGCGTCGACACGAAGTAGAATAGACCCGGGTATCGATCGTCGCTCGGGTCCTTGTCGTTGTCTCCGCTCTTCATGTTTGCAGCTCCGCCACCGCGACCGCCACGGCCTCCACGGCCTCGTCCTCTCCCTCCTCCTGCTCCTCTACCCTCTTGGCCTTGAGCAGGGGTCCAACCATCAGGGAGTTTGTAGCAGTCGCGCCACATGTGTCCGCTCTTGTGGCAATAGTGACACTCGCCGTCGAATCGGCCGCGACCGCGTCCGTAGCTCTTGTCGTCGCTGCCGTAACCGCCACTCCTGCGGCCTCCGCCGAAGTTGCTGCCACCAAACCTTCCTCCCCCTCGTCCTCTGCCTCTTCCTCGACCATATCCACGGCCGATGCTCGCTGCCCCAGCGCCATCCGCACTCGCCAACTCACGGCGGCGGACATCCTCTTGAAGGATAGCTCGCTTCACGTCTTCAAGCGAGAGGCGGGGCAAGTCGCGATTAAGGTTGATGATGAGCGAGGACCATGACTCTGGGAGTAAGGCCAGCAACTTGGTCTTCTTTTGGAGCTCACTGTAGTTCAAATCAGCTCCCTCAAGCCGCGTCAACAAGTCGAAGAATTTCTGCACCCCTTCTTCAACCGCTTCGTCTTCTTCAATTCGTAGTGCCGCCATTTGCCGTTCCAACACCACCGCTACCGCCGCTGTTGCAGGAGCATGTACACCCTTGAGAGCAGCCCATGCCTTTGGTCCTTTCTCTGGTTCACGCTGGAATGGCTTGATGTGACGGATCTGACTGCTCCCCAACGCTTGCCCAAGTAAGAGATAGCCTTGTGCGCTCTTCCGCACCCACGGGCTCTTCTTCGGGTCGTTCTCGGGGCGCTTCTCCGTTCCTTCCATCACCTCCAGCAGGTCATAGTGGTCAAAGATGTTCTCTATCTTGAAGGACCATTCAGCAAAGTTGTCACCGTTGAACTTGTCAAGCCCAAACACCCTAGGCTCATCCCTAGGTGGGCCAAGACTTGGTTGCATGGGCGCCATGGCTGAATCACGGGGTTGGCCTTGAGCTTGAGCTTCTCCACTGCTACCAGCACCTCTGCCACCCCTTTCCTCAGGTCCAGACATTGTCGAAACTGCTCCAAGGGGCTCTGATACCACTTGTTATAGTCACAATAGGCTTGAATGTGCCTAAAACGAAAGATAGAGAGCACAGACGGATTTCTGCACAGCGGCTTCAAACGTTGATAGCGTTCTGCTCACAGCTGCAAATGACTTGATTCAAATTGGATCTGGAGCGTCTTCACGTCGTCTACAATTAGCAATTTAGATTGCACGATTTGATAAAGAATTGACGACACAGCGTCGGTTTGAACGAACGGTACTATGGCAGCCACTATAGTCTTAGAACACAAGATAGGAAGAGTTACGAGTTGGGAATGACTCCCAGCTCCTACAAACCCCAAGAGCCGAGGTATAGTGATGTGGAACAGTGCCACACTGTCCCCAACCACGAAGGGTCTCGAAACTACCCTTCACTAGGGCCTACACCAAGTGAAATGTTACACTACACAAAGTAATGTAACTATCTTCAATATCTTGAGGTGTACCCTTTTGGCAAGCTTCGAAATCACTTGAGGCTTGACACCAAGGCTCGGGCTCTTCATCACAAACTCATCCTTGAGTTCTTGATGGGTCTGCTGCACACACCTGCGACACGCCGAACGTTCGACAAAGGACAAAATAGAAACCGCGCACGACAAAATAGAAACCGCGCGCGAGACACAAACGACCGCGTAACACGCGTCTAGCGATAACTCGCTATTGACTCGACACACACACTCGACATCATGACTCAACATTCACACACAAATATAAGCATGAAATATATATTATCCCATGCCCTCATACCATTCTATACACACACACATTCACGCACACGGACAACAAGCCGAGTGCAAACCGTAGGGTTGCACCAACACCACAAACGTCTTCCCCCCTAAACGTCTCCCCTTCATACGCACCTTTTTCCAACCTGCACCCCACAAACGTCTCCCCCCTAAACGTCTCCCCTTCACACGCACCTTTTCCCAACCTGCGCCCTACAAACGTCTCCCCCCTAAACGTCTCCCCCTCACACGCACCTTCTCCGAACCTGCGCCCCACAATCGTCACCTCCCTAAACGTTTCCCCTTCATACGCAGCTTCTCCCAACCTGCGACCCCCAAACGTCTCCCCCCTAAACGTCTCCCTTTCACACGCATTTTCTCCTAACATGCGCTCCACAAATGTCTCCCCCCTAAACGTCTCCCCTTCACACGCACCTTCTCCCAACCTGGGCCCCACAAACGTTTCCCCCCTAAACGTCTCCCCTTCACACGCACCTTCTACGAACCTGCGCGCCACAAACGTCTCCCCCCTAAACTACTTCCCTTCACACGCACCTTCTCCGAACCTGCGCGCCACAAACGTCTCCCCCCAAACGTCTCCCCTTCACATGCACCTTCTCCCAACGTGCGCCCCACAAACGTCTCCCCCCAAAACGTCTCCCCTTAATACGCACCTTCTCCGAACCTGCGCGCCACAAACGTCTCCCCCCTAAACGACTCCCCTTCACACTAACCTTCTCCCAACCTGCGCCCCACAAACGTCTCCCCCCTAAACGTCTCCCCTTCACACGCACCTTCTCCCAACGTGCGCCCCACAAACGTCTCCTCCCTAAAGGTCTCCCCTTCACACGCACCTTCTCCCAACCTGCGCCCCACAAACGTCTCCCCCCTAAACGTCTCCCCTTCACACGCACCTTCTCCCAACCTGCGCCCCACAAACGTCTCCCCCCTAAACGTCTCCCCTTCACACGCACCTTCTCCCAACCTGCGCCCCACAAACGTCTTCCCCCTATACGTCTCCCCTTCATACGCACCTTCTCCCAACATGCGCCCCACAAACGTCTCCCCTTCACACGCACCTTCTCTCAACCTGCGCCCCACAAACGTCTCCCCCCTAAACGTCTCCCCTTCACACGCACTTTCTCCCAACCTGCGCCCCACAAACGTCTTCCCCGTAAACGTCTCCCCTTCACACGCCCCTTCTCCCAACCTGCGCCCCACAAACGTCTTCCCCGTAAACGTCTCCCCTTCATACGCCCCTTCTCCCAACATGCGCCCCACAAACGTCTCCCCTTCACACGCACCTTCTCCCAACCTGCGCCCCACAAACGTCTCCCCCCTAAACGTCTCCCCTTCACACGCTCCTTCTCCTAACCCGCGCCCCACAAACGTCTCCCCCCTAAACGTCTCCCCTTCACACGCACCTTCTCCCAACCTGCGCCCAGCAAACGTCTCCCCCCTAAACGTCTCCCCTTCACACGCATATTCTCCAAACCTGCGCCCCACAAACGTCTCGCCCCTGAACGTCTCCCTTTCACACGCACCTTCTGCCAACCAGCGCCCCACAAACGTCTCCCCCCTCAAATTCTCCCCTTCACACGCACCTTCTCCCAACTTGCGCCCCACAAATGTCTCCCCTTCACACGCACCTTCTCCCAACCTGCGCCCCACAAACGTCTCCCCCCTAAACGTCTCCCCTTCACACGCACCTTCTCCCAACCTGCGCCCCACAAACGTCTTCCCCGTAAACGTCTCCCCTTCATACGCCCCTTCTCCCAACCTGCGCCCCACAAACGTCTCCCTCATAAACGTCTCCCCTTCATACGCCCCTTCTCCCAACATGCGCCCCACAAACGTCTCCCCTTCACACGCACCTTCTCCCAACCTGCGCCCCACAAACGTCTCCCCCCTAAACGTCTCCCCTTCACACGCTCCTTCTCCTAACCTGCGCCCCACAAACGTCTCCCCCCCTAAACGTCTCCCCTTCACACGCACCTTCTCCCAACCTGCGCCCCACAAACGTCTCCCCCCTAAACGTTTCCCCTTCACATGCACCTTCTCCCAACATGCGCCCCCCAAACGTCTCCCCCCTAAACGTCTCCCCTTCACACGCACCTTCTCCCAACCTGCGCCCACCAAACGTCTCCCCCCTAAACGTCTCCCCTTCACAGGCACCTTCTCCCAACCTGCGCCCCACAAACGTCTCCCCCATAAACGTCTCCCCTTCACACGTACCTTCGCCCAACCTGCGCCCCCCAAACGTCTCCCCCCTAAACGTCTCCCCTTCACACACACCTTCTCCCAACTTGCGCCCCACAAACGTCTCCTCTTCAAACGCACCTTCCCCCAACCTGCGCCCCACAAACGTCCCCCCCCTAAAGTCTCACCTTCACACGCACCTTCTCCAAACCTGCGCCCCACAAGCGTCTCCCCCCTAAACGTCTCCCCTTCACATGCATATTCTCCAAACCTGCGCCCCACAAACGTCTCGCCCCTGAACGTCTCCCTTTCACACGCACCTTCTGCCAACCAGTGCCCCACAAACGTCTCCCCCCTGTAAGTCCCCCCTTCACATGCACCTTCTCCCAACTTGCGCCCCGAAAACGTCTCCCCTTCACACGCACCTTCTCCCAACCTGCGCCCCACAAACATCTCTCCCCTAAACGTCTCCCCTTCACACGCACCTCCCCCCTAAACGTCTCCCCTTCACACGCACCTTCTCTCAACATGCGCCCCCCAAACGTCTCCCCCCTAAACGTCTCCCCTTCACACGCACCTTCTCCCATCCTGCGCCCCCCAAACGTCTCCCCCCTAAACGTCTCCCCTTCACATGCACCTTCTCCCAACCTGCGCCCCACAAACGTCTCCCCCCTAAACGTCTCCCCTTCACACGCACCTTCTCCCAACTTGTGCCTCACAAACGTCTCCCCTTCACACGCACCTTCTCCCAACCAGCGCCCCACAAACGTCTCCCCCCTAAACGTCTCCCCTTCACACACACCTTCTCCCAACTTGCGCCCCACAAACGTCTCCCCTTCAAACGCACCTTCCCCCAACCTGCGCCCCACAAACGTCCCCCCCCTAAAGTCTCACCTTCACACGCACCTTCTCCAAACCTGCGCCCCACAAGCGTCTCCCCCCTAAACGTCTCCCCTTCACACGCATATTCTCCAAACCTGCGCCCCACAAACGTCTCACCCCTGAACGTCTCCCTTTCACACGCACCTTCTGCCAACCAGCGCCCCACAAACGTCTCCCCCCTGTAAGTCCCCCCTTCACACGCACCTTCTCCCAACTTGCGCCCCACAAACGTCTCCCCTTCACACGCACCTTCTCCCAACCTGCGCCCCACAAACATCTCTCCCCTAAACGTCTCCCCTTCACACGCACCTCCCCCCTAAACGTCTCCCCTTCACACGCACCTTCTCTCAACATGCGCCCCCCAAACATCTCCCCCCTAAACGTCTCCCCTTCACACGCACCTTCTCCCATCCTGCGCCCCCCAAACGTCTCCCCCCCAAACGTCTCCCCTTCAGACACACCTTGTCCGAACCTGCGCCCCACAAACATCTCCCCCCTAAACGTCTCCCCTTCACACACACCTTGTCTGAACCTGCGCCCCACAAACGTCTCCCCCCTAAACGTCTCCCCTTCACACGCACCTTCTCCGAAAATGCGCCCCACAAACGTCTCCCCCCTAAACGTCTCCCCTTCACACGCACCTTTTCCGAACCTGCGCCCCACAAACGTCTCCCCCTAAACGTCTCCCCTTCATACGTACCTTCTCCGAACCTGAGCCCCACAAACGTCTCCCCCCTAAACGTCTCCCATTCACACGCACCTTCTCTGAACCTGCGCGCCACAAACGTCTCCCCTTAACACGCACCTTCTTCCAACCTGCGCCCCATGCACCTTCTCCGAACCTGCGCGCCAGAAACGTCTCCCCCCCGAATGTCTCCCCTTTACACGCGCATTCTCCGAACCTACGCCCCACAAACGTCTCCCTCTTGAACGTCTCCCATTCACACGCACCTTCCCCCAACCTGCGCCCCACAAACGTCTCCCCCCTAAACGTCTGCCCTTCACACGCACCTTCTCCGAACCTGCGCTCCACAAACGTCTCCCTCTTAAAATTCTCCCTTTCACACGCACCTTCTCCGAACCTGCGCCCCACAAACGTCTCCCCCCTAAACGTCTGCCATTCACACGCACCTTGTCCGAACCTGCGCCCCACAAACGTCTCCCCCCTAAACGTCTCCCCTTCACACGCACCTTCTCCGAACTTGCGCCCCACAAACATCTCCCCCCTAAACGTCTCCCCTTCACACGCACCTTCTCCGAACCTGCGCCCCACAAACTTCTCCCTCCTAAACGTCTCCTCTTCACACGCACCTTCTCCGAACCTGCGCCCCACAAACGTCTCCCCCCTAAACGTCTCCCCTTCACAGGCACCTTCTCCGAACCTGCGCCCCACAAACGTCTCTCCCCTAAACGTCTCCCCTTCACACGCACTTTCTCCCAACCTGCGCCCGACAAACGTCTCCCCTCTAAACGTCTCCCCTTCACACGCACCTTCTCCCAACTTGCGCCCCACAAACGTCTCCGCCCTAAACGTCTCCCCTTCACATGCACCTTCTCCCAACCTGCGCCCCACAAACGTCTCCCCCCTAAACGTCTCCCCTTCACACGCACCTTCTCCCAACCTGCGCCCCACAAACGTCTCCCCCTTAAACGTCTCCCCTTCACACACACATTCTCCCAACATGCGCCCACCA
Organism: Closterium sp. Naga37s-1; assembly: GCA_947471745.1. Lineage (NCBI taxonomy): Eukaryota > Viridiplantae > Streptophyta > Zygnematophyceae > Desmidiales > Closteriaceae > Closterium > Closterium sp. Naga37s-1. The sequence continues at coordinate 62,719 of CANJKZ010000611.1, read as the reverse complement.
AACGTCTCCCCCCCTAAACGTCTCCACTTCACATGCACCTTCTCCCAACCTACACCCCACAAACGTCTCCCCCCTAAACGTCTCCCCTTCACACGTACCTTCTCCCAACCTGCGCCCCACAAACGTCTCCCCCCTAAACGTCTCCCCTTCACACGTACCTTCTCCCAACCTGCGCCCCACAAACGTCTCCCCCCTAAATGTCTCCCCTTCACACGCACCTACTCCCAACTTGCGCCCCACAAACGTCTCCCCTTCACACGCACCTTCCCCCAACCTGCGCCCCACAAACGTCTCCCCCCTAAATGTCTCACCTTCACACGCACCTTCTCCGAATCTGCGCCCCACAAACGTATCCCCCCTGAATGTCTCCCTTTCACACGCACCTTCTCCCAACCTGTGCCCCAAAAACGTCTCCCCCCCTGAAAGTCTTCCCTTCACATACACCTTCTCCCAACCTGCGCCCCACAAACGTCTCCCCCTTAAACGTCTCCCGTTCACTCGTACCTTCTCCGAAGCTGCGCCCCACAAATGTCTCCCCCTAAACGTCTCCCCTTCACACGTACCTTCTCCGAACCTGCGCCCCACAAACGTCTCCCCCTAAACATCTCCCCTTCACACGCACCTTCTCTGAACCTGCGCGCCACAAACGTCTCCCCCCTAAACGACTCCCCTTCACGCGCACCTTCTCTGAACCTACGTGCCACAAACTGTCAACAGGAGATGTGTGTTGGCCCCGTCCTCGTTTGGGCGGAGCCGATTTCGTGGTCGGGTGTGAGGGGAGCAGCCGACCTGCAGCAGTGGGCGAGCTGGTTGACGAGGAGGTCGACCTGCACGGGGGCCACTGCACGGGCGCCGACTTCTGGGTGGCGCCGACTTCAGGGAGGTCGACCTGGGAAGTCGACCTGTGGAGGACGTCAACTTGGTGACGTCAACTTGGGGCAGCCGACTTGGGTGGTCGGCTGACAGGCCTACTGGTCGACCTGGTGGTTGGTCGACTAGGTCTGCTGGTCGACTTGGTGGTTGGTCGACCAGGTGTGATGTCGACCTGGTGGTCGACCTGACCTGGTGGTCGACGGAGGAGGGGCCGATGTCGACCTCAACTCAGGACGCCGAGCAGCTGGGCGTCGAGTAGCAGGGCGTCAACTTGGTGACGCCAACTTCGGGTAGCCGACTTGGGTGGTCGGCTGACAGCTGTGCTGGTCGACATGAAGTTGGTCGACCAGGAGTGCTGGTCGACGTGGGGCTGGTCGACCAGGAGGGACGTCGACCTGGAGCTGGTCGACCAGGGGTGTGGTCGACCTGGTGAGGTCGACTTGAGGTGGTCGTTGACTTGGGAGGTCGACGGGCACATACAGGAGCAGCTGGTCGACTTGGTTGCCTGGTCGACCAGGTTACCTAGGTGACGAGGTTCTGCGGAGGAGTGCGACGGTCGCCCAGGCGAAGTTGGCGAGTCCGACCTCGGTGGTGGTATCCCGAGGTCGACGTGGCTGATCAGATGCAGACGTCAGCGCCAGGTTGACTTGGTGTGTGCGCTGTGTAGGTGACGGGGCTCAGCACGCCAATCATCTGCGAGCACCTGCGAAGCGGGTGCGATGCTGTACTACGGGAGCAACGCTGGCACGCCGTCGACCTGCTGCGTTGGCACGCCGTCGACTTTGCATTGCTGGAGCGCGGTCGACCAAGTCGTGCTGGAACGCGGTCGACCATGCTGCGCTGGCAGTCGACCGACCTGAATGCTAGCTCTGATGTAGTCTTGCCATGCCAACTTCTTTGTACCATTGTTGTCAACTTTTTTCTAGTGAAACTCTTGCCAACTTACCCCGTGAACTAGCAAGCAGTGTGTGCACTAGGAAAACGACTAAGGACCGACGAACGCAGAGATCACACGAGCACCCGTGCCTAGCCCGTTGTCTAGCTCCCGTTGTAGTAGTTATCTCTGCATGGTGCGGTGAGCGTGGAAGGCACACGACTTACCTTTCAGTCAGGTCGACATAGAGGTCACTTACCTAAGTTGTTTGTAGGCCGGCAGCCGTGCAATCACTAGCGTGCGCGTAGGTGACGCCAAGGGAATGGAGACCCTGGAAGCACAGCTGGAGGACGCGAGGACACGCCATGGGGCCCAGGAGTACGGAACGATCCCCTGGGCGGTTGTGGAGGCTGGCATTCGCACCATGTGGGCGACGTTGCACCCTTCTCAACCTGCGTCTCCTCGACCGGTGAACACAGAGGGCGGCGTCGACGTGGGCGTCAACGCCGGTGGTGGTCAAGTCGACAGCAGTGCGGGAGGCACGTCGAGGCAGAGAGGTGTGATACACGCCGATGAAGTCGGCGGCGATCAGGCGCGAGGGATGCGGTCGACGGCGGCTGCAGGCACCTCGCAGGGCGACATCGGAGGTCGATGAAGCGGGTTGTCGCCGATGTCGGCGACCCAGGTGACAGCGGGCGGTATTGCCCCGAGCTACGGCTACTTCAAGTTCACGCCGGACAGGATCCTAGTCACCCCACCACTCACTGGTCGACCCGACATCCTCACCTGGAAGGAGGCCATCGAGCCCCAGCTGGAGATGGCTGGGCTGATCAGCTTTGCTCGAGGCACCGTGGTGACGCCGGACGACCCCGACATGCGAGCGGAGTTCCGTGCCGTACAGCTGTTGACCTTCACGGTCATCTCGCGGTGCTGCTCGCCGGGCGTGCAGATCGCCTTGAAGTGGTGTCGGGAGTACCTTGACGCCGGCCACCAGGCGTGGCACTTCATCGAGTCGACCTACCAAGTCACCGACGACCTGTTCACCGCCCAGCTGGAGGGGCAGCTGACGCACCTGCGTATGGGCGACGAGGAGACGGCGACCGACTACTGCAACCGGGCCCGGCGAATTCTCGCCACCATCAGGATGGCCGGCGCGCAGTACTCGACGGCGTCGTACGTCACCCACGTCATGCAGGGACTCTCGAGCAGCTACAACCTCCTGAAGCGGCTGTCGATGGCACCGAGCATGAGGACGACGCTCAACAAGGACAACTTGACCTCGTACATCCTGCAGGACGAGGCGATGCAGAAGGCAGAGCGGTCACAAGAGCTCTTGGCGCAGGCCAACTTCGTCGCCCCGGCCAAGCAAGGAGGTCGACCGGGGCAGCGCGGACAGTCTGGCGGCGGAGGTGGCAGTGGCTGGAAGCCGGCCAAGGAGGTCGACAAGAAGAGGTCGACCAAGGACAGCGGTCGAGGAGGAGGAAGTCGACGTCGGGAGTGCTGGCTGTGCGGCGACCCCGACCACCTCTCCTTCGAGTGCCCCGACCGCAGTGACTCCGACGACGACGACGCCAAGGGAGGCCGCGGGAGGTCTGGCAGTCGTCGTCCTCGTCGAGGAGGGAACAAGCCGCGCAAGGAGGTGCAGTCGACCAGGTCGACCTCGGCGAAGGACGCGGACTCCTCTGCTGGCGGCAAGGCGCGGGATGACAAGACGGCGTCGTGCTCACTGGTCGGCGTCGTGGAGCCGACCGTCTCGCTGGCACCGGAGGCCGGAGAGGACTTCCAGGCGGTGGCGGCAGCTGTGCAGGCAAACTCGGCGGTGGTCCTGGTCGACAGCGGCTGCTCCCACCACCTGATGGGGACGAAGGAAGTCTTCGTCGACCTATAGCCGAGCGGCTCCATCAAGCACGTGCGCGGCTTCAATGGGGCGCTGCAGGACGTCCAGGGCTGTGGCACCGTCGCCCTCCAAGGGGAGGCCGGGAAGCAGGTGCTCATCCCCGACGTGCTATACGTCCCGGGTGTGAGGGCCAACCTGCTGTCGTCCGGCCAGCTGAAGGAGCACGTCGTGAACCTGCAGGAGGATGGCGACGGGATGCTGCTCGTCTCGGCGGCGGGAGAGGTGCTCGGTCGGGCGACGTACTCCGGGCATGTCCTCTGCACCGACCTGCGTCCCTGCTCAACGAGGTCGACGTCAACCACGCCGGAGGTTGTGGCCCTGCGGGCGATTGTCTCGAAGACGAAGTCGACGCCGGACCGGATGCATGCGAGGCTTGCGCACGTCGGCATGGACACCATACGGAGCTCGGCGAAGAACGAGGTCACCATTGGGCTGGACCTCAAGTCGACGACGGGCGCCGACTCACCGTGTGTCTCGTGCGTCGGCGGGAAGTTGGCGCGGCACACCTTCCCCGACCAAGGCTCCGGCGCCGACGACGTGCTGGCTGTCGTGCACATCGACCTGTGCGGGCCGTTCCGCGTGGCTGCCAAGGACGGCAGCCTGTACTTCTTGCTGCTGAAGGACCGCAAGTCCCGCTTCGTGTGGGTGAGGCCGGTCGCCAAGAAGTCGGATGTGCTGCTGGAGTTCCAGAAGTGGCTGGTGTTGGTGGAGAGGCAGACGAAGAAGTCGGTGCTGATGCTTCGCTCCGACCGAGGAGGGGAGTTCCTCGGGAAGAAGTTCACCGACTTCGTGGACGGAAAGGGGATCGTCCACGACCTTACCTGCCCGTACACCCCGCAGCAGAATGGCATGGCGGAGAGGGAGATGCGGACGGTGGTGGAGTCGGTGCGGACGATGCTGCTGCACATGGGCGTGCAGCATCACTGGTGGCACCTTGCTCTGCGGCAGGCCGTCTGGATCCGCAACTGCCTTGAGAGGTCGACGCTGCCGCCGGGGACGACTCCGTACCAGCTGCTGGTCGGCCAGAAGCCCGACTTGTCGATGGCGAGGGTGTGGGGCTGCATGGCGCAGTTCCTTGTCCCCGAGCAGCAGCGTGGTGGGAAGTTGAAGCCGAAGGCCAGGTGGGGCCTTCACCTTGGCGTGTCGGCGGAGAGCAAGGGCTGGGAGCTCCTCGACATCGACGCCAACCGGGTGGTCACCACGTCGGACGTGGTCTTTTACGAGGAGATGTCGCTGGCTGAGTGGAAGTCGGAGCACGGGTCGGTGTCCGGCCGAACGCCGTCCACCCCGCCAACCGACACCTCGTCGGCGATGGTGCCTCTGCTCGCCGAGGTCGGTGGGCTTGCTGCTGAGGATGACGAGGCCGTCCGCCCTCCTTCCCCTCCCTCTTCTGCCCCTCCCCTCGTGGCCGACCTGCGCGGGCTGGCCTTGGTGTCGGCCTCCGGCGATGAGGGGAGTAGTGGGACGTCGCCTTTGGCGCCGGCCAAGGGCATCGCCGGTGGCCGACGTGACGAGCGGCAAGTCGACACGGGAGTGAAGCCGACGTTGACAGGGGAGAAGCAGGTCGAGGAGGAGCAGCCGACTTGGGTGAAGTCGGCGAAGAAGGCAGCTGAGAAGCAGCCGACAGGGGAGCAGGCAGCAGTGCAGCCGACCACGGAGCAGTCGGCAACCGGGCAGTCGGCAGGGGAGCCGACCACAGGGGAGAGGTCGACCAGGAAGTCGACCGAGGTGCAGCAGGACGACGAGGGCAGTGAGGACGCCGGGGAGTCCACCAAGAGTGATGTGGTGGAGGTTCGGCCTGAACCTCGGAAGTCGGATAGACTTCGGAGGCCGCCGGACTTCTTCGTCCCCGCTGCCTTCACCACGGTGTACGACGTGGACAATGACGACGACCTGCTGTACGACGACGCCAAGGATGATGAGGAGTTTCCGGAGCTCGACCCGGACATGCTGGCCGACCCCGAGCACCGTTGGGATATCTCGACGATGACGGTGAAGGAGGCTTTGGCAAGCTGGAAGGGCCCGGCGGTGAAGGCCGCCATGGAGGAGGAGATCCGCAGCCTCATCAACATGGGCACTTGGGAGCTGGTCGAACGCCCGCCGGGAGTCAACATCATGAAGAACCGGTGGGTGTTGACGACGAAGTACCACGTCGACGACACCGTCGAGCGCGAGAAGGCGAGGCTGGTCGTGAAGGGCTTCACGCAGGTGTACGGTGCCAAGCACGACGAGACGTTCGCGCTGGTGGGCAGCTACGTCATGCTGAGGATCTTCCTCAGCATCGTCGCCGTCCTCAACCTCAACGTGATGCAGCTCGACATGAAGAACGCCTTCCTGCAGAGCAAGCTCGACCGGGTGCTCTACATGTCCCAGCCGGACTACTTCAACAACGGAACCGGCCGGGTCTGCAAGCTGCTGAAGAGCCTGTACGGCCTGAAGCAGTCGCCGCTGTTGTGGTACTTGGCGCTCAACGACGTGCTGGTCGGCGCCGGGTGGAAGAAGAGCCAGGTCGACGAGGCTCTCTACTTCAAGGTCGGAGAGGACGGAGTGGCCTGCTGGGTGCTGGTCTACGTCGACGACCTGCTCGCCGCCAGCAGTAGCACTGAGATGCTGAAGGAGCTGAAGGAGCTGCTGGAGTCCGCTTTCGAGTTGCGTGAGATCTCGCCGGTGCAGAAGTACCTCGGGCTGGAGATCGTCCGCGACAGGTCGGCGGGGAAGCTGTGGCTGCACCAGCAGGGCTACGCCGACAAGCTGCGTAGGCGCTTCATCGACGAGGAGCAGACCGGACGCACTCCGAAGACGCCGGTCTCAGTCGACGCCTACGCCGAGCTCACCTTCAATGACGAGGAGGCACAGGAGCGACAGGAAGAGGAGTACCGGCAGAAGGTCGGCTCGCTGTAGTTCGCGGCAACGACGACGAGGCCGGACATCGCCTTCGCCTGCAGCAAGCTGGGGAGCGGCCTCACGGTGAGGAGCGACCAGCACTGGCGCGAGGTCGACCGCTGCCTCGCCTACCTCGCCAACACGCGTGACACCGCCCTGGAGTTCGGCGGTGGACCTGAGTCGCTGGAGCTAGTCGGCTACGTGGACGCCGACGACGCCGGTGACAAGCAGAACAGGACGAGCACGGGCGGCTACGTGTTCGTCTACGGAGGGGCCGCAGTCTCCTGGTCGAGCCAGCGCATCAAGTGCGCGACGTTGTCGTCGATCGAGTCGGAGTACGTGGCGGCCACCGAAGCCGGCAAGGAGGGACGTCGACTTTGCTTCCTCCTTGCAGAGTTCCAGCAGCTGGATGCTGGGAAGCCGACCGTCCTCCGTGTGGACAACAAGTCGGCCATCACGATCGCCGAGGGCATGGGGTTGACGGGTAACCTCAAGCACATGGAGCGGCGACAGGCCTGGCTGCAGCACATGGTGAGGCGCGGGAAGTTCTCGCTGAGGTACATCCCGACCACCGAGCAGCCGGCCGACTTCCTGACAAAGGCGCTGCACTATCCGGCCTTCAACCGGTGCTCGGTCGCCATCGGCCAGGTGCGCTTGGCCGACGTGGGCGACGAAGTTGACGAAGTGCAGCAGTAGGTGCCATGCCCTCTTGCATGGCTGGTGCGGTGGACGACGTGCTGTGTGTTGGGTGCACGTCGACGAGCTTTTCTCCGAGGAGTACTGCCGGTCGGGCTGGGGGCCCAAGCGTGAACGCGGCAGGGGAGTGTCAACAGGAGTTGTGTGTTGGCCCCGTCCTCGTTTGGGCGGAGCCGACTTCGTGGTCGGGTGTGAGGGGAGCAGCCGACCTGCAGCAGTGGGCGAGCTGGTTGACGAGGAGGTCGACCTGCACGGGGGCCACTGCGCGGGCGCCGACTTCAGGGTGGCGCCGACTTCAGGGAGGTCGACCTGGGAAGTCGACCTGTGGAGGACGTCAACTTGGTGACGTCAACTTGGGGCAGCCGACATGGGTGGTCGGCTGACAGGCCTACTGGTCGACCTGGTGGTTGGTCGACCAGGTCTGCTGGTCGACTTGGTGGTTGGTCGACCAGGTGTGATGTCGACCTGGTGGTCGACCTGACCTGGTGGTCGACGGAGGAGGGGCCGATGTCGACCTCAACTCAGGACGCCGAGCAGCTGGGCGTCGAGTAGCAGGGCGTCAACTTGGTGACGCCAACTTCGGGTAGCCGACTTGGGTGGTCGGCTGACAGCTGTGCTGGTCGACATGAAGCTGGTCGACCAGGAGTGCTGGTCGACGTGGGGCTGGTCGACCAGGAGGGACGTCGACCTGGACCTGGTCGACCAGGGGTGTGGTCGACCTGGTGAGGTCGACTTGAGGTGGTCGTCGACTTGGGAGGTCGACGGGCACATACAGGAGCAGCTGGTCGACCTGGTTGCCCGGTCGACCAGGTTACCTAGGTGACGAGGTTCTGCGGAGGAGTGCGACGGTCGCCCAGGCGAAGTTGGCGAGTCCGACCTCGGTGGTGGTATCCCGAGGTCGACGAGGCTGATCAGATGCAGACGTCAGCGCCAGGTTGACTTGGTGTTGTTGGTGCAACCCTACGGTTTGCACTCGGCTTGTTGTCCGTGTGCGTGAATGTGTGTGTGTATGGAATGGTATGAGGGCATGGGATAATATATATTTCATGCATATAATTGTGTGTGAATGTTGAGTCATGATGTCGAGTGTGTGTGTCGAGTCAATAGCGAGTTATCGCTAGACGCGTGTTACGCGGTCGTTTGTGTCTCGCGCGCGGTTTCTATTTTGTCGTGCGCGGTTTCTATTTTGTCCTGTGTCGAACGTTCGGCGTGTCGCAGGTGTGTGCAGCAGACCCATCAAGAACTCAAGGATGAGTTTGTGATGAAGAGCCCGAGCCTTGGTGTCAAGCCTCAAGTGATTTCGAAGCTCGCCAAAAGTGTACACCTCAAGATATTGAAGATAGTTACATTACTTTGTGTAGTGTAACATTTCACTTGGTGTAGGGCCTAGTGAAGGGTAGTTTCGAGACCCTTCGTGGTTGGGGACAGTGTGGCACTGTTCCACATCACTGTACCTCGGCTCTTGGGGTTTGTAGGAGCTGGGAGTCATTCCCAACTCGTAACTCTTCCTAACTCTTCCTATCTTGTGTTCTAAGTCTATAGTGGCTGCAATAGTGCCGTTTGTTCAAACCGACGCTGTGTCGTCAATACTTGGTCAAATCGTGCGATCTAAATTGCCTAGTGTAGGCGACAATAAGACGCTCCAGATCCAAGTTGAATCAAGTCATTTGAAGCTGTGACCAGAACGCTATGAACGTTTGAAGCCGCTGTGCAGAAATCCGACTGTGCACTCTATCTTTCGTTTTAGGCACATTGGAGCCTACTGTGACTATAACAAGTGGTATCAGAGCCCCTTGGAGCAGTTTCGACAATTGCTGGACCTGAGGAAAGGGGTGGCAGAGGTGCTGGTGGCAGTGGAGAAGCCCAAGCTCAAGGCCAACCCCGTGACTCAGCCATGGCGCCCGTGCAACCAAGTGTTGGCCCATCTAGGGACGAGCCTAGAGTGTTTGGCCTTGACAAGTCCAACGGCGACAACTTTGCTGAATGGTCCTTCAGAATGGAGAATGTGTTCGACCACTATGACCTGCTGGAGGTGATGGAAGGAACGGAGAAGCGTCCCGAGAACGACCCGGAGAAGAGCCCGTGGGTGCGGAAGAGCGCACAAGGCTACCTCCTACTTGGGCAAGCGTTGGGGAGCATCCAGATCCGTCACATCAAGCCATTCCAGCGTGAACCAGAGAAGGGACCAAAGGCATGGGCTGCTCTCAAGGGTGTACACGCTCCTGCAACAGCGGCGGTAGCTGTGGTGTTGGAACGGCAAATGGCGACGCTACGAATTGAGGAAGATGAACCCGTGGAAGACGGGGTGCAGAAATTCTTCGACTTGTTGACGCGGCTTGAGGGAGCTGATTTGAACTACAGTGAGCTCCAGAAGAAGACCAAGTTGCTGGCCCTACTCCCCGAGTCATGGTCCTCACTCATCATCAACTTGAACCGTGACCTGCCCCGTCTCTCGCTTGAAGACGAGAAACGCGCAATCCTACAAGAGGACTTCCGCCGCCGTGAGTTGGCGAGTGCGGATGGCGCTGGGGCAGCAAGCGTCGGCCGTGGATATGGCCGAGGAAGAGGCAGAGGACGAGGGGGAGGAAGGTTTGGTGGCAGCAACTTCAGTGGAGGCCGCGGGAGTGGCAGTTACGGCAGCGACGACAAGAGCTACGGGCGCGGTCGCGGCCGATTCGATGGCGAGTGCCATTATTGTCATAAGACCGGACACATGTGGCGCGATTGCTACAAGCTCCCTGATGGTTGGACCCCTGCTCAAGACCAAGAGGGTAGAGGAGCAGGTGGAGGGAGAGGAAGAGGCCGTGGAGGCCGTGGAGGCCGTGGCGGCCGTGGTGGCGGAGCTGCAAACATGAAGAGCGGAGACAACGACAAGGACCCGAGCGACGATCGGTACCCGGGTCTATGCTACTTCGTGTCGACGCAAGTACCAGCTGGTCCAGAGAAGGATGAAGGCTTTGAGGAGCCAGCAGCTGTAGGGAAGGTGACCCTACACCCCCTGGACTATTGGGTGATCGATAGTGGCGCTACCTATAGCATGACACCTCGCCCGGACTTGCTCACCGAACTCGAGCCGTCACCGGTGAAGCAAGTCACATCGGCTTTGGGGCAGCGAGCAGAGGTGAAAGGCATGGGCAAGGCCATGTTCAAGGGTGCTGATGGGAAGATGGTGGGCCTCAAGAACGTGCTTTGGGTGCCCAGCCTTGCTGCGAACCTGATTTCCGTGCGGCGATTGGCAAAGGCCGGCATGGACACGAACTCGAAGGGAGCCAAGACCTACACCGCAAGGCTTGGCGAGCGGATTCTATGGGACCTTCATGAGGATAGGGACGTCTACAATGAGATGTGGCAGATCCCTGTGGTCCCCATGCCTAAGGAGAGGCAAGTGGCAGCAAGCGTCAGCACCAAGGGTGAAGCGGTTGGTAGCGGCGATGGTGCGAACGGTCGCGCTAAGGAGAACGAGTCCAAGAAGAGCAATCTTGGAGGGACCAGCAAGCTCGCTGAACCTAAGGAGAGAGGTGCAGCAGCCAAGGAGCAGCACAAGGGTGAGGAGAACCCCGAGGCAGCAGCGGAGGAGGAGTACGGAGAGAGCATGTGGGGCGCTATTGCGAGTGCGGCATTCTCCAATCCGACTTCGGCTACGGGGGAGTGTGATTGGCTTACCTTGCATCGGCGAATGGGGCATGTGGCCCTGCCTATCTTGCAGCAGCTAGTGAAGAATGAGATGGTTGCTGGCATACGTGTGAAAGGGGAGCCCGATGAGGTGCTTGGCTGCCCGACGTGCATTCAAGCCAAGTTCACCCGGTTTCCGTTCCCTAGTTCGGAGGCAACGGCAAAGGCACCGCTTGATGAGGTGGTGATGGACGTGGTGGGCCCCCTGAAGCTTGGAGCTGCTGGAGCTGAGTATTTTCTCACCATTGTCGACGTCTACACCCGCATGACTTGGGTGTATGTGCTGGCCAAGAAGAGCGACGTGGCTGAAACGTTGAAGACGGATTGGTTCCCGATGGTGGAGCGGCAACAAGACCGTCTAGTCAAGTCAATCCGCACCGATCGAGGGGGAGAGTTCCTGAGCAAGGAGTTTGGGTTGTGGCTGAAGAATAATGGTATTCGGCACTCCCTCACCATGCCATACTCCCCTGCAATGAACGGCATCGCCGAGCGAGCGAACCGCACAATCACGGAGGCGGCACGCGGGTTGCTCATTGAAGCCGGGCTACCCGACTATTTCTGGCCTGATGCGGTGCGGAGCGCGTGTGTGGCCAAGAACAGAGCCTTGACTCATGTGGGAGCAGACAAATGGGTGCCCTATGTGGAGTGGCTAGGAAGGAAGCCAAAGGTGGATATGCTTCGGGTGTTCGGGTGCATGTGCATGGCGCTCGTGCCTAAGCATCTTCGGCACAACAAGCTTGGTGCCAAGGCGGTGTGGGCCGTGCACTTGGGCATGGCTCAAAACAGCAAGGGATGGCTTCTTTGGGACCCATTCACCAAGAAGTTCTTGGTGAGCAGGGACTGCAAGTTCATGGAGAACTTCATGTACAAGGATTGGAAGGCGGAGAATGAGGCGAAGATAGGCGTGCGGTTTGGGGAGGTGAAGAGTTCCGATTTGGAGCATGTGGAGCTGCCTTTGGAGCTGAGCAGCGGCAGCACAACCACAAGGCAATCCTCCCTTGTGAATGGGGGAGAGGAGGCCAATGATGCAGAGGAAGAAGAGGAGGAGGTGCAGCAAGTGAGCGAGCGTGCACCGTCACTCCCTTCCCGTACTACGAGTGCTCCACGGATTCGAGCCACACCGCAGCAACGCCAAGGCCTTCAAGTCCCTGCAGCTGAGGAGGAAGGAAGGGGGAAGAGGAGAGTTCAACCCCCTAATAGGCTGACCTATGATGCGCCGGGAAAGCAGGGCAAGACAGCCCTGGCCAGAGCGGCAAGGATGGTCGGAGACGACGAGGAGAGTGACTACGAGGAGTGTGCCTTCGCGTTCTTCTCTCCGGTGGAGATGCCGAGAGAACCAGCAACTCTCAAGGAGGCTTTGGAGAGTAGTGATGCTGAGGAGTGGAAGAAGGCCATGGAGAGTGAGCTGAAGAGCATCGAGGAGAATGACACGTTTGAATTGGTGTAGCTACCGGAGGGGCGTACGGCGATAACGTCCAAGTGGCTCTTCAAAATCAAGTCGGATGCCGACGGCAAGATCGAGCGCTACAAGTCTAGGCTTGTAGCCAAGGGATATCAGCAGAAGGAGAAGGTGGACTTCAAGGAGCTGTTTGCCCCTGTGGTGAAGCCGACGACGCTGCGAACCCTATTCGCGGGAGCCGCCATCAAAGGATGGGTAGTAAAACAAATGGACATCGTAACGGCATTCCTTAACGGCATCCTTGAGGAGGAGATTTTTATGGCGCAGCCAGAGGGGTTTGATGATGGTAGTGGCAGAGTGTGGAAGCTGAATAAGGCCCTCTATGGGCTGAAGCAGGCCCCTAGGCAATGGTACATGAAGCTGCGCGAAGTGTTGGAGGGGATCGGCTTCACTCCCTCAACGGCCGATCACTCCTTGTTCATGCTTGGCGAGGGGGAGCAGAGGAGCTTCATGGTGGTGTACGTGGACGACATCCTGATCTTCTCACCCTCTCCTGACCTTGTGAAGGAGGTGATGCTGAAGCTGCAAGACAAGTTCAAGTGCAAGTCCCTTGGTGACGTGAACTTCTACCTTGGGCTCCATATCGAACGAGACGTGGAGAAGCGGAGCATGCGAGTGCACCAACGGAAGTACCTGGAGGCGTTGGCTGCCAACTTCGGCCAGAGTGAAGGTCATGTGGCTACTCCCTTTCCCTCTGGGTTCAAGTGTGTGAAGGGGCCAGAGGAGGAGAGCGTTGGAGAAGAGGAGAGGCGCCGATTTCACTCGTTGGTGGGCAGCCTTATGTATGCGGCGGTAAACACCCGACCGGACGTCGCGTTTGCTACCGGGCAGCTGGCTAGGGTTGTGCAATGCCCTAATGAGGAGCAGGTAGCAGCTGGAATGAGGGTGGCCAAGTATCTTGACCAAACACCGACCGTTGGGCTGCAATACTCGGCGGCGGCACAAAGGCGCCAAAAGGGCGCGGATGGTGTTGAACCCGGGCGTTTGTTCCTCACCACCTACTCGGATGCTTCATATGCATCAGAACCAGAGGACATGACAAGCGTGGGAGGCTTCATATGCTGTGTTTGTGGAGGCCCAACTGCTTGGGAGAGCAAGAAGCAGGTTGACCAAGCTTTGAGCTCGGTGGAGTCCGAGTACATGGCACTCTTCCGTGCCGTACGGGAGATTGTGTGGCAGCGGCGTTTGTTGGCTGAATTGGGGGAGGAGCAGCAAGGACCTACCCCACTGTACTGTGACAGCCAGGGTGCCATTGCTCTTGCTAAGAACCCTGTGTTGCATGGACTCACGAAGCACATGAGGGTGAAGTGGCATTGGACGAGGAGCATGGTAACCGCGGGTGAAGTTGAGTTGCGCTACGTGAAGACCACGGGGCAGCCGGCTGACATGATGACCAAGAGGCTGGTGGAGCAGCAGCATTGGAAGTGTTGCAATCTGGCTGGGATGGCTCTGAACTGAGAGAGCAACATATCCTAAGGCCAACAATCCGAGGGGGAGTTTGTTGGTGCAACCCTACGGTTTGCACTCGGCTTGTTGTCCGTGTGCGTGAATGTGTGTGTGTATGGAATGGTATGAGGGCATGGGATAATATATATTTCATGCTTATAATTGTGTGTGAATGTTGAGTCATGATGTCGAGTGTGTGTGTCGAGTCAATAGCGAGTTATCGCTAGACGCGTGTTACGCGGTCGTTTGTGTCTCGCGCGCGGTTTCTATTTTGTCGTGCGCGGTTTCTATTTTGTCCTGTGTCGAACGTTCGGCGTGTCGCAGGTGTGTGCAGCAGACCCATCAAGAACTCAAGGATGAGTTTGTGATGAAGAGCCCGAGCCTTGGTGTCAAGCCTCAAGTGATTTCGAAGCTCGCCAAAAGGGTACACCTCAAGATATTGAAGATAGTTACATTACTTTGTGTAGTGTAACATTTCACTTGGTGTAGGCCCTAGTGAAGGGTAGTTTCGAGACCCTTCGTGGTTGGGGACAGTGTGGCACTGTTCCACATCACTGTACCTCGGCTCTTGGGGTTTGTAGGAGCTGGGAGTCATTCCCAACTCGTAACTCTTCCTAACTCTTCCTATCTTGTGTTCTAAGTCTATAGTGGCTGCAATAGTGCCGTTCGTTCAAACCGACGCTGTGTCGTCAATACTTGGTCAAATCGTGCGATCTAAATTGCCTAGTGTAGGCGACAATAAGACGCTCCAGATCCAAGTTGAATCAAGTCATTTGAAGCTGTGACCAGAACGCTATGAACGTTTGAAGCCGCTGTGCAGAAATCCGACTGTGCACTCTATCTTTCGTTTTAGGCACATTGGAGCCTACTGTGACTATAACAAGTGGTATCAGAGCCCCTTGGAGCAGTTTCGACAATTGCTGGACCTGAGGAAAGGGGTGGCAGAGGTGCTGGTGGCAGTGGAGAAGCCCAAGCTCAAGGCCAACCCCGTGACTCAGCCATGGCGCCCGTGCAACCAAGTGTTGGCCCATCTAGGGACGAGCCTAGAGTGTTTGGCCTTGACAAGTCCAACGGCGACAACTTTGCTGAATGGTCCTTCAGAATGGAGAATGTGTTCGACCACTATGACCTGCTGGAGGTGATGGAAGGAACGGAGAAGCGTCCCGAGAACGACCCGGAGAAGAGCCCGTGGGTGCGGAAGAGCGCACAAGGCTACCTCCTACTTGGGCAAGCGTTGGGGAGCATCCAGATCCGTCACATCAAGCCATTCCAGCGTGAACCAGAGAAGGGACCAAAGGCATGGGCTGCTCTCAAGGGTGTACACGCTCCTGCAACAGCGGCGGTAGCTGTGGTGTTGGAACGGCAAATGGCGACGCTACGAATTGAGGAAGATGAACCCGTGGAAGACGGGGTGCAGAAATTCTTCGACTTGTTGACGCGGCTTGAGGGAGCTGATTTGAACTACAGTGAGCTCCAGAAGAAGACCAAGTTGCTGGCCCTACTCCCTGAGTCATGGTCCTCACTCATCATCAACTTGAACCGTGACCTGCCCCGTCTCTCGCTTGAAGACGTGAAACGCGCAATCCTACAAGAGGACTTCCGCCGCCGTGAGTTGGCGAGTGCGGATGGCGCTGGGGCAGCAAGCGTCGGCCGTGGATATGGCCGAGGAAGAGGCAGAGGACGAGGGGGAGGAAGGTTTGGTGGCAGCAACTTCAGTGGAGGCCGCGGGAGTGGCGGTTACGGCAGCGACGACAAGAGCTACGGGCGCGGTCGCGGCCGATTCGATGGCGAGTGCCATTATTGTCATAAGACCGGACACATGTGGCGCGATTGCTACAAGCTCCCTGATGGTTGGACCCCTGCTCAAGACCAAGAGGGTAGAGGAGCAGGTGGAGGGAGAGGAAGAGGCCGTGGAGGCCGTGGAGGCCGTGGCGGCCGTGGTGGCGGAGCTGCAAACATGAAGAGCGGAGACAACGACAAGGACCCGAGCGACGATCGGTACCCGGGTCTATGCTACTTCGTGTCGACGCAAGTACCAGCTGGTCCAGAGAAGGATGAAGGCTTTGAGGAGCCAGCAGCTGTAGGGAAGGTGACCCTACACCCCCTGGACTATTGGGTGATCGATAGTGGCGCTACCTATAGCATGACACCTCGCCCGGACTTGCTCACCGAACTCGAGCCGTCACCGGTGAAGCAAGTCACATCGGCTTTGGGGCAGCGAGCAGAGGTGAAAGGCATGGGCAAGGCCATGTTCAAGGGTGCTGATGGGAAGATGGTGGGCCTCAAGAACGTGCTTTGGGTGCCCAGCCTTGCTGCGAACCTGATTTCCGTGCGGCGATTGGCAAAGGCCGGCATGGACACGAACTCGAAGGGAGCCAAGACCTACACCGCAAGGCTTGGCGAGCGGATTCTATGGGACCTTCATGAGGATAGGGACGTCTACAATGAGATGTGGCAGATCCCTGTGGTCCCCATGCCTAAGGAGAGGCAAGTGGCAGCAAGCGTCAGCACCAAGGGTGAAGCGGTTGGTAGCGGCGATGGTGCGAACGGTCGCGCTAAGGAGAACGAGTCCAAGAAGAGCAATCTTGGAGGGACCAGCAAGCTCGCTGAACCTAAGGAGAGAGGTGCAGCAGCCAAGGAGCAGCAAAAGGGTGAGGAGAACCCCGAGGCAGCAGCGGAGGAGGAGTACGGAGAGAGCATGTGGGGCGCTATTGCGAGTGCGGCATTCTCCAATCCGACTTCGGCTACGGGGGAGTGTGATTGGCTTACCTTGCATCGGCGAATGGGGCATGTGGCCCTGCCTATCTTGCAGCAGCTAGTGAAGAATGAGATGGTTGCTGGCATACGTGTGAAAGGGGAGCCCGATGAGGTGCTTGGCTGCCCGACGTGCATTCAAGCCAAGTTCACCCGGTTTCCGTTCCCTAGTTCGGAGGCAACGGCAAAGGCACCGCTTGATGAGGTGGTGATGGACGTGGTGGGCCCCCTGAAGCTTGGAGCTGCTGGAGCTGAGTATTTTCTCACCATTGTCGACGTCTACACCCGCATGACTTGGGTGTATGTGCTGGCCAAGAAGAGCGACGTGGCTGAAACGTTGAAGACGGATTGGTTCCCGATGGTGGAGCGGCAACAAGACCGTCTAGTCAAGTCAATCCGCACCGATCGAGGGGGAGAGTTCCTGAGCAAGGAGTTTGGGTTGTGGCTGAAGAAGAATGGTATTCGGCACTCCCTCACCATGCCATACTCCCCTGCAATGAACGGCATCGCCGAGCGAGCGAACCGCACAATCACGGAGGCGGCACGCGGGTTTCTCATTGAAGCCGGGCTACCCGACTATTTCTGGCCTGATGCGGTGCGGAGCGCGTGTGTGGCCAAGAACAGAGCCTTGACTCATGTGGGAGCAGACAAATGGGTGCCCTATGTGGAGTGGCTAGGAAGGAAGCCAAAGGTGGATATGCTTCGGGTGTTCGGGTGCATGTGCATGGCGCTCGTGCCTAAGCATCTTCGGCACAACAAGCTTGGTGCCAAGGCGGTGTGGGCCGTGCACTTGGGCATGGCTCAAAACAGCAAGGGATGGCTTCTTTGGGACCCATTCACCAAGAAGTTCTTGGTGAGCAGGGACTGCAAGTTCATGGAGAACTTCATGTACAAGGATTGGAAGGCGGAGAATGAGGCGAAGATAGGCGTGCGGTTTGGGGAGGTGAAGAGTTCCGGTTTGGAGCATGTGGAGCTGCCTTTGGAGCTGAGCAGCGGCAGCACAACCACAAGGCAATCCTCCCTTGTGAATGGGGGAGAGGAGGCCAATGATGCAGAGGAAGAAGAGGAGGAGGTGCAGCAAGTGAGCGAGCGTGCACCGTCACTCCCTTCCCGTACTACGAGTGCTCCACGGATTCGAGCCACACCGCAGCAACGCCAAGGCCTTCAAGTCCCTGCAGCTGAGGAGGAAGGAAGGGGGAAGAGGAGAGTTCAACCCCCTAATAGGCTGACCTATGATGCGCCGGGAAAGCAGGGCAAGACAGCCCTGGCCGGAGCAGCAATGATGGTCGGAGACGACGAGGAGAGTGACTACGAGGAGTGTGCCTTCGCGTTCTTCTCTCCGGTAGAGATGCCGGGAGAACCAGCAACTCTCAAGGAGGCTTTGGAGAGTAGTGATGCTGAGGAGTGGAAGAAGGCCATGGAGAGTGAGCTGAAGAGCATCGAGGAGAATGACACGTTTGAATTGGTGGAGCTACCGGAGGGGCGTACGGCGATAACGTCCAAGTGGCTCTTCAAAATCAAGTCGGATGCCGACGGCAAGATCGAGCGCTACAAGTCTAGGCTTGTAGCCAAGGGATATCAGCAGAAGGAGAAGGTGGACTTCAAGGAGCTGTTTGCCCCTGTGGTGAAGCCGACGACGCTGCGAACCCTATTCGCGGGAGCCGCCATCAAAGGATGGGTAGTAAAACAAATGGACATCGTAACGGCATTCCTTAACGGCATCCTTGAGGAGGAGATTTTTATGGCGCAGCCAGAGGGGTTTGATGATGGTAGTGGCAGAGTGTGGAAGCTGAATAAGGCCCTCTATGGGCTGAAGCAGGCCCCTAGGCAATGGTACATGAAGCTGCGCGAAGTGTTGGAGGGGATCGGCTTCACTCCCTCAACGGCCGATCACTCCTTGTTCATGCTTGGCGAGGGGGAGCAGAGGAGCTTCATGGTGGTGTACGTGGACGACGTCCTGATCTTCTCACCCTCTCCTGACCTTGTGAAGGAGGTGATGCTGAAGCTGCAAGACAAGTTCAAGTGCAAGTCCCTTGGTGACGTGAACTTCTACCTTGGGCTCCATATCGAACGAGACGTGGAGAAGCGGAGCATGCGAGTGCACCAACGGAAGTACCTGGAGGCGTTGGCTGCCAACTTCGGCCAGAGTGAAGGTCATGTGGCTACTCCCTTTCCCTCTGGGTTCAAGTGTGTGAAGGGGCCAGAGGAGGAGAGCGTTGGAGAAGAGGAGAGGCGCCGATTTCACTCGTTGGTGGGCAGCCTTATGTATGCGGCGGTAAACACCCGACCGGACGTCGCGTTTGCTACCGGGCAGCTGGCTAGGGTTGTGCAATGCCCTAATGAGGAGCAGGTAGCAGCTGGAATGAGGGTGGCCAAGTATCTTGGCCAAACACCGACCGTTGGGCTGCAATACTCGGCGGCGGCACAAAGGCGCCAAAAGGGCGCGGATGGTGTTGAACCCGGGCGTTTGTTCCTCACCACCTACTCGGATGCTTCATATGCATCAGAACCAGAGGACATGACAAGCGTGGGAGGCTTCATATGCTGTGTTGGTGGAGGCCCAACTGCTTGGGAGAGCAAGAAGCAGGTTGACCAAGCTTTGAGCTCGGTGGAGTCCGAGTACATGGCACTCTTCCGTGCCGTACGGGAGATTGTGTGGCAGCGGCGTTTGTTGGCTGAATTGGGGGAGGAGCAGCAAGGACCTACCCCACTGTACTGTGACAGCCAGGGTGCCATTGCTCTTGCTAAGAACCCTGTGTTGCATGGACTCACGAAGCACATGAGAGTGAAGTGGCATTGGACGAGGAGCATGGTAACCGCGGGTGAAGTTGAGTTGCGCTACGTGAAGACCACGGGGCAGCCGGCTGACATGATGACCAAGAGGCTGGTGGAGCAGCAGCATTGGAAGTGTTGCAAGCTGGCTGGGATGGCTCTGAACTGAGAGAGCAACATATCCTAAGGCCAACAATCCGAGGGGGGGTTTGTTGGTGCAACCCTACGGTTTGCACTCGGCTTGTTGTCCGTGTGCGTGAATGTGTGTGTGTATGGAATGGTATGAGGGCATGGGATAATATATATTTCATGCTTATAATTGTGTGTGAATGTTGAGTCATGATGTCGAGTGTGTGTGTCGAGTCAATAGCGAGTTATCGCTAGACGCGTGTTACGCGGTCGTTTGTGTCTCGCGCGCGGTTTCTATTTTGTCGTGCGCGGTTTCTATTTTGTCCTGTGTCGAACGTTCGGCGTGTCGCAGGTGTGTGCAGCAGACCCATCAAGAACTCAAGGATGAGTTTGTGATGAAGAGCCCGAGCCTTGGTGTCAAGCCTCAAGTGATTTCGAAGCTCGCCAAAAGGGTACACCTCAAGATATTGAAGATAGTTACATTACTTTGTGTAGTGTAACATTTCACTTGGTGTAGGCCCTAGTGAAGGGTAGTTTCGAGACCCTTCGTGGTTGGGGACAGTGTGGCACTGTTCCACATCACTGTACCTCGGCTCTTGGGGTTTGTAGGAGCTGGGAGTCATTCCCAACTCGTAACTCTTCCTAACTCTTCCTATCTTGTGTTCTAAGTCTATAGTGGCTGCAATAGTGCCGTTCGTTCAAACCGACGCTGTGTCGTCAATACTTGGTCAAATCGTGCGATCTAAATTGCCTAGTGTAGGCGACAATAAGACGCTCCAGATCCAAGTTGAATCAAGTCATTTGAAGCTGTGACCAGAACGCTATGAACGTTTGAAGCCGCTGTGCAGAAATCCGACTGTGCACTCTATCTTTCGTTTTAGGCACATTGGAGCCTACTGTGACTATAACAAGTGGTATCAGAGCCCCTTGGAGCAGTTTCGACAATTGCTGGACCTGAGGAAAGGGGTGGCAGAGGTGCTGGTGGCAGTGGAGAAGCCCAAGCTCAAGGCCAACCCCGTGACTCAGCCATGGCGCCCGTGCAACCAAGTGTTGGCCCATCTAGGGACGAGCCTAGAGTGTTTGGCCTTGACAAGTCCAACGGCGACAACTTTGCTGAATGGTCCTTCAGAATGGAGAATGTGTTCGACCACTATGACCTGCTGGAGGTGATGGAAGGAACGGAGAAGCGTCCCGAGAACGACCCGGAGAAGAGCCCGTGGGTGCGGAAGAGCGCACAAGGCTACCTCCTACTTGGGCAAGCGTTGGGGAGCATCCAGATCCGTCACATCAAGCCATTCCAGCGTGAACCAGAGAAGGGACCAAAGGCATGGGCTGCTCTCAAGGGTGTACACGCTCCTGCAACAGCGGCGGTAGCTGTGGTGTTGGAACGGCAAATGGCGACGCTACGAATTGAGGAAGATGAACCCGTGGAAGACGGGGTGCAGAAATTCTTCGACTTGTTGACGCGGCTTGAGGGAGCTGATTTGAACTACAGTGAGCTCCAGAAGAAGACCAAGTTGCTGGCCCTACTCCCCGAGTCATGGTCCTCACTCATCATCAACTTGAACCGTGACCTGCCCCGTCTCTCGCTTGAAGACGTGAAACGCGCAATCCTACAAGAGGACTTCCGCCGCCGTGAGTTGGCGAGTGCGGATGGCGCTGGGGCAGCAAGCGTCGGCCGTGGATATGGCCGAGGAAGAGGCAGAGGACGAGGGGGAGGAAGGTTTGGTGGCAGCAACTTCAGTGGAGGCCGCGGGAGTGGCGGTTACGGCAGCGACGACAAGAGCTACGGGCGCGGTCGCGGCCGATTCGATGGCGAGTGCCATTATTGTCATAAGACCGGACACATGTGGCGCGATTGCTACAAGCTCCCTGATGGTTGGACCCCTGCTCAAGACCAAGAGGGTAGAGGAGCAGGTGGAGGGAGAGGAAGAGGCCGTGGAGGCCGTGGAGGCCGTGGCGGCCGTGGTGGCGGAGCTGCAAACATGAAGAGCGGAGACAACGACAAGGACCCGAGCGACGATCGGTACCCGGGTCTATGCTACTTCGTGTCGACGCAAGTACCAGCTGGTCCAGAGAAGGATGAAGGCTTTGAGGAGCCAGCAGCTGTAGGGAAGGTGACCCTACTGAACGTCTCCCTTTCACACGCACCTTCTACCTGCGCCCCACAAAGGTCTCCCCCCCTGAAAGTCTTCCCTTCACATACACCTTCTCCCAACCTGCGCCCCACAAACATCTCTCCCCTAAACGTCTCCCGTTCACACGTACCTTCTCCGAGGCTGCGCCCCACAAATGTCTCCCCCTAAACGTCTACCCTTCACACGTACCTTTTCCGAACCTGCGCCCCACAAACGTCTCCCCCTTAAACGTCTCCCCTTCACACGCACCATCTCCCAACTTGCGCCCCACAAACGTCTCCGCCCTAAACGTCTCCCCTTCACACGCACCTTCTCCCAACCTGCGCCCCACAAACGTCTCCCCCCTAAACGTCTCCCCTTCACACGCACCTTTTCCCAACCTGCGCCCCACAAACGTCTCCCCCTTAAACGTCTCCCCTTCACACGCACATTCTCCCAACATGCGCCCACCAAACGTCTCCCCCCCTAAACGTCTCCACTTCACATGCACCTTCTCCCAACCTGCGCCCCACAAACGTCTCCCCCCTAAACGTCTCCCCTTCACACGCACCTTCTCCGAACCTGCGCCCCACAAATGTCTCCCCCCTAAACGTCTCCCCTTCACACGCACTTTCTCCCAACCTGCGCCCGACAAACGTCTCCCCCCTAAACGTCTCCCGTTCACACGCACCATCTCCCAACTTGCGCCCCACAAACGTCTCCGCCCTAAACGTCTCCCCTTCACACGCACCTTCTCCCAACCTGCGCCCCACAAACGTCTCCCCCCTAAACGTCTCCCCTTCACACACACCTTTTCCCAACCTGCGCCCCACAAACGTCTCCCCCTTAAACGTCTCCCCTTCACACGCACATTCTCCCAACATGCGCCCACCAAACGTCTCCCCCCTAAACGTCTCCCCTTCACACGTACCTTCTCCCAACCTGCGCCCCACAAACGTCTCCCCTTCACACGCACCTACTCCCAACTTGCGCCCCACAAACGTCTCCCCTTCACGCGCACCTTCCCCCAACCTGCGCCCCACAAACGTCTCCCCCCTAAATGTCTCACCTTCACACGCACCTTCTCCGAACCTGCGCCCCACAAACGTCTCCCCCCTGAATGTCTCACCTTCACACGCACCTTCTCCGAACCTGCGCCCCACAAACATCTCCCCCCTGAACGTCTCCCTTTCACACGCACCTTCTCCCAACCTGCGCCCCACAAACGTCTCCCCCCCTGAAAGTCTTCCCTTCACATACACCTTCTCCCAACCTGCGCCCCACAAACGTCCCCCCCCTAAACGTCTCCCGTTCACACGTACCTTCTCCAAAGCTGCGCCCCACAAATGTCTCCCCCTAAACGTCTCCCCTTCACACGTACCATCTCCGAACCTGCGCCCCACAAACGTCTCCCCCTACACATCTCCCCTTCACACGCACCTACTCCCAACTTGCGCCCCACAAACGTCTCCCCTTCACACGCACCTTCCCCCAACCTGCGCCCCACAAACGTCTCCCCCCTAAATGTCTCACCTTCACACGCACCTACTCCCAACTTGCGCTCCACAAACGTCTCCCCTTCCCACGCACCTTCCCCCAACCTGCGCCCCACAAACGTCTCCCCCCTAAACGTCTCCCCTTCACACGCACCTTCTCCCAACCTGCGCCCCACAAACGTCTCCCCCCTGAACGTCTCCCCTTCACACGCACCTACTCCCAACTTGCGCCCCACAAACGTCTCCCCTTCACACGCACCTTCCCCCAACCTGCGCCCCACAATCGTCTCCCCCGTAAATGTCTCACCTTCACACGCACCTTCTCCGAACCTGCGCCCCACAAACGTCTCCCCCCTGAATGTCTCACCTTCACACGCACCTTCTCCGAACCTGCGCCCCACAAACATCTCCCCCCTGAACGTCTCCCTTTCACACGCACCTTCTCCCAACCTGCGCCCCACAAACGTCTCCCCCCTAAACGTCTCCCGTTCACACGTACCTTCTCCGAAGCTGCGCCCCACAAATGTCTCCCCCTAAACGTCTCCCCTTCACACGTACCTTCTCCGAACCTGCGCCCCACAAACGTCTCCCCCTAAACATCTCCCCTTCACACGCACCTTCTCCGAACCTGCGCGCCACAAACGTCTCCCCCCTAAACGACTCCCCTTCACGCGCACCTTCTCTGAACCTACGCGCCACAAACGTCTCCCCCCTAAACGTCTCCCCTTCACACGCACCTTCTCCCAACCTGCGCCCCATGCACCTTCTCCGAACCTGCGCCCCATAAACGTCTCCCCCCTGAAAGTCTCCCCTTCACACACACGTTCTCCCAACTTGTGCCCCCCAAATGTCTCCCCTTCACACGCACCTTCTCTGAACCTGCGCGCCACAAACGTCTCCCCCCTAAACGACTCCCCTTCACACGCACCTTCTCCGAACCTGCGCGCCACAAACGTCTCCCCCTTAAACGTCTCCCCTTCACACGCACCTTCCCCAACCTGCACCCCATGCACCGTCTCCGAACATGCGCGCCAGAAACGTCTCCCCCCTAAACGTCTCCCCTGCACACGCGCATTCTCCAAACCTGCGCCCCACAAACGTCTTCCCCCTAAACGTCTCCCTTTCAAACGCACCTTCTTCCAACCTGCGCCCCACAAATGTCTCCCTCCTGATCGTCACCCCTTCACACGCACCTTCTCCCAACTTGCGCCCCACAAACGTCTCCCCTCCATACTCATCTCTCCCAACCTGCGCCCCAAAAACGTCTCCCCCCTAAACGTCTCCCCTTCACACTCACCTTCTCCGAACCTGCGACCCAGAAACGTCTCCCTCCTAATCGTCTCCCATTCACACACACCTTCTCCGAACCTGCGCCCCACAAACGTCTCCCCCCTAAACGTCTCCCCTTCATACGAACCTTCTCCCAACCTGCGCCCCACAAACGTCTCCCCCCTAAACGTCTCCCCTTCACACGCACCTTCTCCCAACTTGCGGCCCACAAATGTCTCCCCTTCACACACACCTTCTCCCAACCTGCGCCCCACAGACGTCTCCCCCCTAAACGTCTCCCCTTCACACGCATCTTCTCCGAACCTGCGCCCCACAAACGTCTCCCCCCTAAACGTCTCCCCTTCACACGCACCTTCTACGAACCTGCGCCCCACAAACGCCTCCCCCCTAAACGTCACCCTTTTACACGCACCGTCTCCCAACCTCCACCCCACAAACGTCTCCCCCCTGAACGTCTCCCCTTCACACGCACCTTCTCCCAACTTGTGCCCCACAAAAGTCTCCCCTCCATACGCATCTCTCCCAACCTGCGCCCCAAAAACGTCTCCCCCCTAAACGTCTCCCCTTCACACGCACCTTCTCCGAACCTGCGACCCACAAACGTCTCCCTCCTAATCGTCTCCCTTTCACACGCACCTTCTCCGAACCTGCGCCCCATAAACGTCTCCCCTCTAAACGTCTCCCATTCACACGCACCTTCTCCGAACCTGCGCCCCACAAACGTCTCCCCCCTAAACGTCTCCCCTTCACACGCACCTTCTCCCAACTTGCGGCCCACAAATGTCTCCCCTTCACACGCACCTTCTCCCAACCTGCGCCCCACAGACGTCTCCCCCCTAAACGTCTCCCCTTCACACGCACCTTCTCCGAACCTGCGCCCCACAAACGTCTCCCCCCTAAACGTCTCCCCTTCACACGCACCTTCTACGAACCTGCGCCCCACAAACGCCTCCCCCCTAAACGTCTCCCTTTTACACGCACCGTCTCCCAACCTCTGCCCCACAAACGCCTCCCCCCTGAACGTCTCCCCTTCACACACACCTTCTCCGAACCTGCGCCCCACAAACGTCTCCCCCCTAAACGTCTCCCCTTCACACGAACCTTCTCCCAACCTGCGCCCCACAAACGTCCACCCCCTAAACATCTCCCCTTCACACGCACCTTCTCCCAACATGCGCCCCCCAAACGTCTCCCCCCTTAACGTCTCCCCTTCATACGCACCTTCTCCAAACCTGCGCCCCACAAACGTCTCCCTCTTAAACGTCTCCCCTTCATACGCACCTTCTCCGAACCTGCGCCCCACAAACGTCTCCCTCTTAAACGTCTCCCCTTCACACGCACCTTCTCCGAACCTGTGCGCCACAAACGTCTCCCCCCTAAACGTCTCCCCTTCACACGCACATTCTCCGAACCTGCGCCCCACAAACGTCTCCCCCCTGAACGTCTCCCTTTCACATGCACCTTCTCCCAACCTGCGCCCCACAAACATCTCCCCCCTGAACGTCACCCCTTCACACTCACCTTCTCCCAATTTGCGCCCCACAAACGTCTCCCCTCCATACGAGTCTCTCCCAACCTGCGCCCCAAATACGTCTCCCCCCTAAACGACTCCCCTTCACACGCACCTTCTCTGAACCTGCGACCCACAAACATCTCCCTCCTAATCGTCTCCCTTTCACACGCACCTTCTCCGAACCTGCGCCCCACAAACGTTTCCCCCCTAAACGACTCCTTTTCACACGCATCTTCTCCGAACCTGCGCGCCACAAACGTCTCCCCCTTAAACGTCTCCCCTTCACACGCACCTTCCCCAACCTGCGCCCCATGCACCTTCTCCGAACCTGCGCGCCAGAAACGTCTCCCCCCTAAACGTTCTCCCCTTCATACGAACCTTCTCCCAACCTGCGCCCCACAAACGTCTCCCCCCTAAACGTCTCCCCTTCACACGCACCTTCTCCCAACTTGCGGCCCACAAATGTCTCCCCTTCACACGCACCTTCTCCCAACCTGCGCCCCACAGACGTCTCCCCCCTAAACGTCTCCCCTTCACACGCACCTTCTCCGAACCTGCGCCCCACAAACGTCTCCCCCCTAAACGTCTCCCCTTCACACGCACCTTCTACGAACCTGCGCCCCACAAACGCCTCCCCCCTAAAAGTCTCCCTTTTACACGCACCGTCTCCCAACCTCCGCCCCACAAACGTCTCCCCCCTAAACGTCTCCCCTTCACACGCACCTTCTCCCAACCTGCGCCCCACAAACGTCTCCCCCCTAAACGTCTCCCCTTCACACGCACCTTCTCCCAACCTGCGCCCCACAAACGTCTCCCCCCTAAACGTCTGCCCTTCACATGTACCTTCTCCCAACCTACGCCCCACAAACGTCTCCCCCCTAAACGTCTCCCCTTCACACGCACCTTCTCCCAACTTGCGCCCCACAAAAGTCTTCCCTTCACACGCACCTTCCCCCAACCTGCGCCCCACAAACGTCTCCCCCCTAAGTGTCTCACCTTCACACTCACCTTCTCCGAACCTGCGCCCCACAAACGTCTCCCCCCTAAACGTCTCCCCTTCACACGCATATTATCCGAACCTGCGCCCCACAAACGTCTCCCCCCTGAACCCTTCCCCTTCAAACGCACCTTCTCCCAACCTGCGCCCCACAAACGTCTCCCCCCTAAACATCTCCCCTTCACACGCACCTTCTCCTAACCTGCGCCCCACAAATGTCTCCCCCCCAAACGTCTCCCCTTCACACGCACCTTCTCCCAACCTGCGCCCCACAAACGTCTCCCCCCTAAACATCTCCCCTTCACACACACCTTCTCCCAACCTGCGCCCCACAAACGTCTCCCCCCCAAACGTCTCCCCTTCACACGCACCTTCTCCCAACCTGCGCCACACAAACGTCTCCCCCCCAAACGTCTCCCCTTCACACGCACCTTCTCCCAACATGCGTCCCCCAAACGTCTCCCCCCTGAACGTCTCCCCTTCACATGCACCTTCTCCCAACATGCGCCCCACAAACGTCTCCCCCCTAAACGTCTCCCCTTCACACGCACCTTCTCCCAACCTGCGCCCCACAAACGTCCCCCCTAAACATCTCCCCTTCACACGCACCTTCTCCCAACTTGCGCCCCACAAATGTCTCCCCTTCACACGCACCTTCTCCCAACCTGCGCCCCACAAACGTCTCCCCCCTAAACGTCTCCCCTTCACATGCAACTTCTCCAAACCTGAGCCCCACAAACGTCTCCTCCCTAAACGTCTCCCCTTCACATGCACCTTCTCTGATCCTGCGCCCCACAAACGTCTCCCCCCTAAACGTCTCCCCTTCACTCGCACCTTCTCCGAACCTGGACCCCACAAACGTCTCCCCCCTAAACGTCTCCCCTTCACTCGCACTTTCTCTGAACCTGCCCCCGACAAAAGTCTCCCCCCTAAACGTCTCCCCTTCACACGCACCTTCTCCCAACCTGCGCCCCACAAACGTCTCCCCCCTAAACGTCTCCCCTTCACACGCACCTTCTCCTAACCTGCGCCCCACAAACGTCTCCCCCCTAAACGTCTCCCCTTCACACGCACCTTCTCCCAACCTGCGCCCCACAAACGTCTCCCCCCTAAACGTCTCCCCTTCACACGCACCTTCTCCCAACATGCGATCCCCAAACGTCTCCCACCCTAACGTCTCCCCTTCATACCCACCTTCTCCCAACCTGCGCCCACCAAACGTTTCCCCACTAAACGTCTCCACTTCACATGCACCTTCTCCCAACCTGCGCCCCACAAACGTCTCCCCCCTAAACGTCTCCCCTTCACACGCACCTTTTCCCAACCTGCGCCCCACAAATATCTCCCCCCTAAACGTCTCCCCTTCACACGCACCTTCTCCCAACTTGCGCCACACAAACGTCTCCCCTTCACACGCACCTTCTCCGAACCTGCGCCCCACAAACGTCTCCCCCCCTAAACGTCTCCCCTTCATACGCACCTTCTCTCAACCTGCGTCCCACAAGCGTCTCCCCCCTAAACGCCTCCCCTTCACACGCACCTTCTCCCAACCTGCGGCCCACAAACGTCTCCCCCCTAAACGTCTCCCCATCACACGCCCCTTCTCCCAATGTGCGCCCCACAAACGTCTCCCTCATAAACGTCTCCCCTTCATACGCCCCTTCTCCCAACATGCGCCCCACAAACGTCTCCCTCATTAACGTCTCCCCTTCACACGCACCATATCCCAATCCTGCGCCCCGCAAACGTCTCCCCCCTAAACGTCTCCCCTTCACACGCACCTTCTCCGAACCTGCGCCCCACAAACGTCTCCCCCCCTAAACGTCTCCCCTTCACACGCACCTTCTCCGAACCTCCGCCCCACAAACGTCTCCCCCCTAAACGTCTCCCCTTCACACGCACCTTCTCCGAACCTGCGCCCCACAAACGTCTCCCCCCTAAACGTCTCCCCTTCACTCGCACCTTCTCCGAACCTGCGCCCCACAAACGTCTCCCCCCTAAACGTCTCCCCTTCACACGCACTTTCTCCCAACCTGCGCTCGACAAACGTCTCCCCCCTAAACGTCTCCCCTTCACACGCACCTTCTCCCAACCTGCGGTCGACAAACGTCTCCCCCCTAAACGTCTCCCCTTCACACGCACCTTCTCCCAACCTGCGCCCCACAAACGTCTCCCCCCTAAACGTCTCCCCTTCATACGCACCTTCTCCCAACCTGCGGCCCACAAACGTCTACCCCGTAAACGTCTCCCCTTCACACGCACCTTCTCCCAACATGCGCCCCCCAATTGTCTCCCACCCTAACGTCTCCCCTTCATACCCACCTTCTCCCAACCTGCGCCCACCAAACGTTTCCCCCCTAAATGTCTCCACTTCACATGCACCTTCTCCCAACCTGCGCCCAACAAACGTCTCCCCCCTAAATGTCTCCCCTTCACACGCACCTTCTCCCAACCTGCGCCCCACAAATATCTCCCCCCTAAATGTCTCCCCTTCACACGCACCTTCTCCCAACTTGCGCCCCACAAACGTCTCCCCTTCACTCGCAACTTCTCCGAACCTGCGCCCCACAAACGTCTCCCCCCCTAAACGTCTCCCCTTCACACGCACCTTCTCCGAACCTCCGCCCCACAAACGTCTCCCATTCACTCGCACCTTCTCCGAACCTGCGCCCCACAAACGTCTCCCACCTAAACGTTTCCCCTTCACACGCACATTCTCCCAACCTGCGGCCCACAAACGTCTCCCACCTAAACGCCTCCCCTTCACACGCACATTCTCCCAACCTGCGGCCCACAAACGTCTCCCCCCTAAAGGTCTCCCCTTCACACGCCCCTTCTCCCAACGTGCGCCCCACAAACGTCTCCCTCATAAACGTCTCCCCTTCATATGCCCCTTCTCCCAACATGCGCCCCACAAACGTCTCTCTCATAAACGTCTCCCCTTTATACGCACCTTCTCCCAACCTGCGCCCCACAAACGTCTCCCCCCTAAACGTCTCCCCTTCACACGCAACTTCTCCGAACCTGCGCCCCACAAACGTCTCCCCCCCTAAACGTCTCCCCTTCACACGCATATTCTCTGAACCTTCGCCCCACAAACGTCTCCCCCCTGAACGTCTCCCTTTTACACGCACCTTCTCCCAACCTGCGCCCCACAAACGTCTCCCCTTCACATACACCTTCTCCCAACTTGCGCCCCCCTAAACGTCTCCCCTTCACACGCACCTTCTCTCAGCATGCGCCCCCCAAACGTCTCCCCCCTAAACGTCTCCCCTTCACACGCACCTTCTCCCAACATGCGCCCCACAAACGTCTCCCCCTTAAACGACTCCCCTTCACACGCACCTTCTCCGAACCTGCGCCCCACAAACGTCTCCCCCCTAAACGTCTCCCCTTCACACGCACCTTCTCCGAACCTGCGCCCCACAAACGTCTCCCCCCTAAACGTCTCCCCTTCACACGCACTTTCTCCCAACCTGCGCCCGACAAACGTCTCCCACCTAAACGTCTCCCCTTCACACGCACCTTCTCCCATCCTGCGCCCCACAAACGTCTCCCCCCTAAACGTCTCCCCTTCACACGCACCTTCTCCGAACCTGCGCCCCACAAACGTCTCCCCCCTAAACGTCTCCCCTTCACACGCACTTTCTCCCAACCTGCGTCCGACAAACGTCTCCCCCCTAAACGTCTCCCCTTCACACGCACCTTCTCCCAACCTGCGCCCCACAAACGTCTCCCCCCAAAACGTCTCCCCTTCACACAAACCTTCTCCCAACCTGCGCCCCACAAACGTCTCCCCCCTAAACGTCTCCCCTTCACACGCACCTTCTCCCAACATGTGTCCCCCAAACGTCTCCCCCCCAACGTCTCCCCTACATACGCACCTTCTCCGAAC
Source organism: Closterium sp. Naga37s-1 (assembly GCA_947471745.1). Classification (NCBI taxonomy): domain Eukaryota; kingdom Viridiplantae; phylum Streptophyta; class Zygnematophyceae; order Desmidiales; family Closteriaceae; genus Closterium; species Closterium sp. Naga37s-1. The sequence goes on along the minus strand of CANJKZ010000611.1, from coordinate 31,956 downwards.
CTGCACCCACCAAACGTTTCCCCCCTAAACGTCTCCACTTCACATGCACCTTCTCCCAACCTGCGCCCCACAAACGTCTCCCCCCTAAACGTCTCGCCTTTACATGCACCCACTCCCAACTTGCGCCCCACAAACGTCTCCCCTTCACACGCACCTTCTCCGAACCTGCGCCCCACAAACGTCTCCCCCCTAAACGTCTCCCCTTCACACGCACATTCTCCGAAACTGCGCGCCACAAACGTCTCCCCCCTAAATGTCTCCCCTTCACACGGACCTTCTCCCAACCTGCGCCCCACAAACGTCTCCCCCCTAAACATCTCCTCTTCACATGTACCTTCTCCCAACCTACGCCCCACAAACGTCTTCCCCCTAAACGTCTCCCCTTCACACGCACCTTCTCCGAACCTGCGCCCCACAAACGTCCCCCCCCTAATGCTCCCCTTCACACGCACCTTCTCCTAACCTGCGCCCCACAAACGTCTCCCCCTTAAACGTCTCCCCTTCATACGCACCTTCTCCCAACATACGCCCCCCAAACGTCTCCCCCCCAAACGTCTCCCCTTCATACGCACCTTCTCCCAACCTGCGCCCACCGAACGTCTCCCCCCTAAACGTCTCCACTTCACATGCACCTTTTCCCAACCTGCGCCCCACAAACGTCTCCCCCCTAAACGTCTCCCCTTTACATGCACCCTCTCCCAACTTGCGCCCCACAAACGTCTCCCCTTCACACGCACCTTCTCCGAACCTGCGCCCCACAAACGTCTCCCCCCTAAACGTCTCCCCTTCACACGCACATTCTCCGAAACTGCGCGCCACAAACGTCTCCCCCCTAAATGTCTCCCCTTCACACGCACCTTCTCCCAACCTGCGCCCCACAAACGTCTCCCCCCTAAACATCTCCTCTTCACATGTACCTTCTCCCAACCTACGCCCCACAAACGTCTCCCCCCTAAACGTCTCCCCTTCACACGCACCTTCTCCGAACCTGCGCCCCACAAGCGTCTCCCCCCTAAACGTCTCCCCTTCACACGCACCTTCTCCGAACCTGCGCCCCACAAACGTCTCCCCCCTAAACGTCTCCCCTTCACACGCACTTTCTCCCAACCTCCGAGCGACAAACGTCTCCCCCCTAAACGTCTCCCCTTCAGACGCACCTTCACCCAACCTGCGCCCCACAAACGTATCCCCCCCTAAACGTCTCCCCTTCACACGCACCTTCTCCCAACATGTGCTCCCCAAACGTCTCCCCCCCAAACGTCTCCCCTTCATACGCACCTTCTCCCAACCTGCGCCCACCAAACGTCTCCCCCCTAAACGTCTCCACTTCACATGCACCTTCTCCCAACCTGCACCCCACAAACGTCTCCCCCCCAAACGTCTTCCCTTCACACGCATCTTCCCCCAACCTGCGCCCCACAAACGTCTCCCCCCTAAGTGTCTCACCTTCACACGCACCTTCTCCGAACCTGCGCCCCACAAACGTCTCCCCCCTGAACGTCTCCCCTTCACACGCACCTTCCCCGAACCTGCGCCGCACAAACGTCTCCCCCCTAAACGTCTCCCCTTCACACGCAACTTCTCCGAACCTGCGCCCCACAAACGTCTCCCCCTTAAACGTCTCCCCTTCACACGCACCTTCTCCCAACCTGCGCCCGACAAATGTCTCCCCCGTAAACGTCTCTCCTTCACACGCACCTTCTCCCATAAGGCGCCCCACAAAGGTCTTTCCCCTAAACGTCTCCCCTTCACACGCACCTTCTCCCAACTTGTGCCCCACAAACGTCTCCCCTTCACACGCACCTTCTCCGAACCTGCGCCCCACAAACGTCTCCCCCTAAACGTCTCCCCTTCACACGTACCTTCTCCAAACCTGCGCCCCACAAACGTTTCCCCCCTAAACGTCTCCCCTTCACACGCACCTTCTCCGAAACTGCGCGCCACAAAAGTCTCCCCCCTAAACGTCTCCCCTTCACACGCACCCTCTTCCAACCTGCGCCCCACAAACGTCTCCCCCCCTAAACGTCTCCCCTTCACACGCACCTTCTCACAACCTGCGGCCCACAAACGTCTACCCCGTAAACGTCTCCCCTTCACACGCACCTTCTCCGAACGTGCGCCCCACAAACGTCTCCCCCCTAAACGTCTCCCCTTCACACGCACCTTCTCCGAACCTGCGCCCCACAAACGTCTCCCCCCTAAACGTCTCTCCTTCACACGCACTTTCTCCCAACCTGCGCCTGACAAACGTCTCCCCCCTAAACGTCTCCCCTTCACACACACCTTCTCCCAACCTGCGCCCCACAAACGTTTCCCCCCTAAACGTCTCTTCTTCACATGCACCTTCTCCTAACCTGCGCCCCACAAACGTCTCCACCCTAAACGTCTCCCCTTCATACAAACCTTCTCCCAACCTGCGCCCCACAAACGTCTCCCCCCTAAACGTCTCCCCTTCACACGCACCTTCTCCCAACATTCGCCCCCCAAACGTCTCCCCCCTAACGTCTCCCCTTCATACGCACCTTCTCCCAACCTGCGCCCACCAAACGTTTCCCCCCTAAACGTCTCCACTTCACATGCACCTTCTCCCAACCTGCGCCCCACAAACGTCTCAATTTATGGGCTAAAGCAAGCTCCAAGGCAGTGGTACCTCAAGTTTGATGAGGCGCTGATGGACTTTGGGTTTGAGAGGTCGGAGTGTGACCCCGCCTTGTACCACTTGGTGAGGCGTGAGGGCAGGCTGTCCCTCTCCCTCTATGTGGATGACATTCTGCTCATGTCTTCGAGCATGGTCTTGCTGGACGAGGTGAAGGGTCTCTTGTCCTATCGTTTCCGCATGAAGGACTTGGGGGAGGCTATGTACTATTTGGGGGTGCAGATTGAGCGTGATGAGAGTGGCCTCTTGATTCATCAGGAGAGGTACATTCTCAACATGCTTGAGTCCTTTGGCCTTTCTGAGGCTAACCCCGTGCGTACCCCTCTCCCTTCAGGGTTCGACGTGCATGCACATGCTGAGGAGCCCTTGCTGCGAGATGAGCTGGTCCAGCTCTATCAAAGCATTGTGGGGTCTCTCATGTATGCAAGCACGACCACACAGCCCCAGATTGCTTATGCAGTGTCACAGCTGTCCAAGGTGGTGTCTTGTCCCAAGGCATTTCACTTGCAGGCTGCTAAGAGAGTGCTAAGGTACCTGAAAGGTTGTGTCAAGTCAGGTATCTTCTACTTCGCACACAGCAAGCCTCAGGTTGAGTTGGTGGGCTTTAGTGATGCTGATTATGCTGGAGATTCAGCTGATCGCAAGAGTCACACCGGCTATGTCTATTGCCTTAATGGTGCAGCCATCTCTTGGCAGAGCAAGAGGCAGCCGGTGGTTGCATTGTCCACCACTGAGAGTGAGTACATCAGTCTGTGTCAGTGGATTCAGGAGGGTGTGTAGCTGAAGCGTTTATTTGGGGAGTTTGGGCATGAATTTGCTGGTGGTGTGCCTATGTTTGTGGACAACCAGTCTGCCATTGCCCTTGCACAGAATGCATGCTTGCATGGCCGCACCAAGCACATGCAGGTTCGGTGGCATTTCATCAGGGAGATGGTGGCGTGCGGCGAGGTGATCCTCCGGTGGTGCCCCACCAACCGTCAAGCAGCAGATATACTCACCAAACCCCTCCCCTTTGAGCGGCATGGTGTGTGCATGTCCTTGATGGGGATGCAGCCCCATGTCAGCATGGTGCCTGAGCAGGATGTGGGAGGACTGGTGCTTCTCTGCCTTGACGACCTCATGCTGTGGATGGCGCCCCTCCCTGGGCAAGGGGGAGTGAAGTGGAGGATTTTGCCCAGTGGTGTTCAGCCACCTCCAGCACGAGCAAGGGGGAGTGTTAATTGTGTAGGTGGTTGTGGTATTTTGCTCTAGCTGGTTGTGGGCTAAGGGTTTGGGCAAAATGTGGTGGTTAGACTTGTTGCGGGCTAGAATTGATCTCGCACCCAACAAGCACCAACAAACCTTTGCTATTCACTACAACACCATTGGTGTTGCTAGTTTAACACTTTGGGTTGTTGGGGATTGTTGTAGGGCGAGGGTTGGGTTGGTAGGGTTTGAACAACTCGTGACTTTTCAGATCTGAACTTTTTCTAAAGCTACTTTCTTGATCTAATCCATGGCTGCCAAGAAATTTCGTCAGGATACCCCGTCGCACTTTAATCGCGATAGCGATCGGCCAAGATCTTGGTTGAAGGCGTGCGTTACCATTCTGGACAGTCGAGATTAAGCCCTTTCCAACGCGTACCTGCTCATAGTTTAAGGTTACGTGAGCTGCACGCAATGTTCCGTCGAAGTCGACGGACTTAATCTCTTGTACGCTCTCCAGATTCGCTCGCTTTCCATCATTGCCATCACCCCGCCCCATTCTCCCTCTTTCCATCACCCCGCCCCATTCTCCCTCTTTCCATCACCCCGCCCCATTCTCCCGCTTTCCATCACCCCGCCCCATTTTCCCGCTTTCCATCACCCCGCCCCATTCTCTTGCTTTCCATCACCCCGCCCCATTCTCCCGCTTTCCATCACCCGGTCCAATTCTCCTTCTTTCCATCACCCCGCCCTATTCTCCCTCTTTCCATCACCCAGCCCATTTCTCACTATTTCCATCACCCCGCCCCGTTCTCCCGCTTTCCATCACCCCGCCGCGATCTCCCGCTTTCCATCACCCCGCCCCATTCTCCCTCTTTACATCACCTCGCCCCATTCTCCCTCTTTCCATCACCCAGCCCCATTCTCCCGCTTTCCATCACGCCGCCCCATTCTCCCTCTTTCCATCACCCCGCCCCATTCTCCCGCTTTCCATCACCCCGCCCCATTCTCCCTCTTTCCATCACCCCGCCCCATTCTCCCGCTTTCCATCACCCCGCCCCATTCTCCCTCTTTCCATCACCCCGCCCCATTCTCCCGCTTTCCATCACCCCGCCCCATTCTCCCTCTTTCCATCACCCCGCCCCATTCTCCCGCTTTCCATCATCCTGCCCCATTCTCCCGCTTTCCATCACCCCGCCTCATTGTCCCTCTTTCCATCGCCCCGCCCCATTCTCCCGCTTTCCATCACCCCGCCCCATTCTCCCTCTTTCCATCACCCCGCCCCGTTCTCCTGCTTTCCATCACCCCCCCCCATTCTCTCGTTTTCCATCACCCCGCCCCATTCTCTCGCTTTCCATCACCCCGCCCCATTCTCCCACTTTCCATCACCCAGCCCCATTCGCCATTCGGGCGCAAGCGAATCGGGCGCAAGCGAGTCGGGCGCAAGCGAATCGGATGCAAGCGAATCGGGCGCATGGGAATCAGGCGCAAGGGAATCGGGCGCAAGGGAATCGGGCGATCGGGCGCAAGCGAATCGGGCGCAAGCGAGTCGGGCCCAAGCGGGTCGGGCGCAAGTGAATCGGGCGCAAGGGAGTCGGGCGCAACGGAGTCGGGCGCAAGCGAATCGGGCGCAAGCGAATCGGGCGCAAGGGAATCGGGCGCAAGCGAATCGGGCGCAAGAGAATCGGGCGCAAGGGAGTCGGGCGCAAGGGAGTCGGGCGCAAGGGAATCGGGCGCAAGCGAGTCGGGCGCAAGGGAATCGGGCGCAAGCGAATCAGGCGCAAGCGAATCGGGTGCAAGGGAGTCGGGCGCAAGGGAATCGGGCGCAAGCGAATCGGGCGCAAGGGAATCGGGCGGAAGGGATTCGCGCGCAAGGGAATCGGGCGCAAGGGAATCGGGCGCAAGCGAGTCGGGCGCAAGCGAGTCGGGCGCAAGCGAGTCGGGCCCAAGCGGGTCGGGCGCAAGTGAATCGGGCGCAAGGGAGTCGGGCGCAACGGAGTCGGGCGCAAGCAAATCGGGCGCAAGCGAATCGGGCGCAAGCGAATCGGGCGCAAGGGAATCGGGCGCAAGCGAATCGGGCGCAAGAGAATCGGGCGCAAGGGAGTCGGGCGCAAGGGAGTCGGGCGCAAGGGAATCGGGCGCAAGCGAGTCGGGCGCAAGGGAATTGGGCGCAAGCGAATCGGGCGCAAGCGAATCGGGTGCAAGGGAGTCGGGCGCAAGGGAATCGGGCTCAAGCGAATCGGGCGCAAGGGAATCGGGCGGAAGGGATTCGGGCGCAAGGGAATCGGGCGCAAGGGAATCGGGCGCAAGCGAGTCGGGCGCAAGCGAGTCGGGCGCAAGCGAGTCGGACGCAAGCGAATTGGGCGTAAGCGAATCGGGCGCAAGCGAATCGGGCGCAAGCGAGTCGGAGGCAAGGGAATCGGGCGCAAGGGAATCGGGCGCAAGGAAATCGGGCGCAAGGGAATCGGGCGCAAGCGAATCAAACGCAAGCGAATCGGGCGCAAGCGAATCGGGCGCAAGCGAATCGGGCGCAAGGGAGTCGGGCAAGCGGGAGAATGGGGCGTAGAGAATGGTAACGAACGCATGGATCTCTATATTTGTAGGGAAAAGCATCAAATGACTTGAATGTTGTTGCAAATTCGGGTGGCCCTCGCTCAAATACATCTACCAGAGCAAGTTCAGCTTTGTTTGTGCGCACCAAAAAGCTTGGCGCCTGCGATGACGGCTGTGTCTGTTGACAAATGGTAACAAAGCGCATGGATCCCTATAGGCCTAGGGAAAAGCATCGAATTACCTGGATGTTGTTGCATACTCGGGTGGCCCATGCCCAAATACACCTACCTAAGCAAGTTTAGCTTTGTTTGTGCGCACGAAAAAAGTTCGGCGCCTGTGATGATGGCTGTGTCTGCCGACAAATGGTAACGAAGTGCATGGATCCCTATAGGCGTAGGGAAAAGCATCGAATGACTTGAATGTTGTTGCAAATTTGTGTGGCCCTCGCTCAAATACATCTACCAGAGCAAGTTCAGCTCTGTTTGTGCGCACCAAAAAGTTCGGCGCCTGCGATGACGTCTGTGTCTGCCGACAAATGGTAACAAAGTGCATGGATCCCTATAGGCGTAGGGAAATGCATCAATTGACCTGAATGTTGTTGCATATTCGGGTGGCCCATGCTCAAATACACCTACCAGAGCAAGTTCAGCTTTGTTTGTGCGCACCAAAATGTTCGGCGCCTGCGATGACGGCTATGTCTGCCGAGAAATGGTAACGAAGCGGATGGATCCCTATAGGCGTGGGGGGAAGCATCGAATGACCTGAATGTTGTTGCATATTTGGGTGGCCCTCGCTCAAATACACCTACCAGTCGCTCTGCCTCACGTGACTTGTGAGTCGACTCAAAACGCACCTCCATCTCTGTGTCGTATTGAGCCCCACGAACCTCTCTATCTCAGTGCCCTTGTCGCTGCCTCACGTGACTTGTGAGTCGACTCAAAACGCACCTCCATCTCTGTGTCGTATTGAGCCCCACGCACCTCTCTATCTCAGTGCCCTTGTCGCTGCCTCACGTGACTTGTGAGTCGACTCAAAACGCATCTCCATCTCTGTGTCGTATTGAGCCCCACGCACCTCTCTATCTCAGTGCCCTTGTCGCTGCCTCACGTGACTTGTGAGTCGACTCAAAACGCACCTCCATCTCTGTGTCGTATTGAGCCCCACGCACCTCTCCATCTCAGTGCCCTTGTCGCTGCCTCACGTGACTTGTGAGTCGACTCAAAACGCACCTCCATCTCTGTGTCGTATTGAGCCCCACGCACCTCTCCATCTCAGTGCCCTTGTCGCTGCCTCACGTGACTTGTGAGTCGACTCAAAACGCACCTCCATCTCTGTGTCGTATTGAGCCCCACGCACCTCTCGATCTCAGTGCCCTTGTCGCTCTGCCTCACGTGACTTGTGAGTCGACTCAAAACGCACTCCATCTCTGTGTCGTATTGAGCCCCACGCACCTCTCGATCTCAGTGCCCTTGTCGCTCTGCCTCACGTGACTTGTGAGTCGACTCAAAGCGCACCTCCACCTCTGTGTCGTATTGAGCCCCACGCACCTCTCCCTCTCAGTGCCCTTGTCGCTCTGCCTCACGTGACTTGTGAGTCGACTCAAAGCGCACCTCCACCTCTGTGTCGTATTGAGCCCCACGCACCTCTCCGTCTCAGTGCCCTTGTCGCTCTGCCTCACGTGACTTGTGAGTCGACTCAAAGCGCACCTCCACCTCTGTGTCGTATTGAGCCCCACGCACCTCTCCGTCTCAGTGCCCTTGTCGCTCTGCCTCACGTGACCTGTGAGTCGACTCAAAGCGCACCTCCATCTCTGTGTCGTATTGAGCCCCACGCACCTCTCCGTCTCACTGCCCTTGTCGCTCTGCCTCACGTGACCTGTGAGTCGACTCAAAGCGCACCTCCATCTCTTTGTCGTATTGAGCCCCACGCATCTCTCCGTCTCAGTGCCCTTGTCGCTCTGCCTCACGTGACGTGTGAGTCGACTCAAAGCGCGCCTCCATCTCTTTGTCGTATTGAGCCCCACGCACCTCTCCGTCTCAGTGCCATTGTCGCTCTGCCTCACGTGACTTGTGAGTCGACTCAAAGCGCGCCTCCATCTCTGTGCCGTATTGAGCCCCACGCACCTCTCCGTCTCAGTGCCCTTGTCGCTCTGCCTCACGTGACTTATGAGTCGACTGCCTCACGTGACTTGTGAGTCGACTCAAAGCGCGCCTCCATCTCTGTGCCGTATTGAGCCCCACGCTCCTCTCCGTCTCAGTGCCCTTGTCGCTCTGCCTCACGTGACTTGTGAGTCGACTCAAAGCGCCCCTCCATCTCTGTGCCGTATTGAGCCCCACGCTCCTCTCCGTCTCAGTGCCCTTGTCGCTCTGCCTCACGTGACTTGTGAGTCGACTCAAAGCGCCCCTCCATCTCTGTGCCGTATTGAGCCCCACGCTCCTCTCCGTCTCAGTGCCCTCGTCGCTCTGCCTCACGTGACTTGTGAGTCGACTCAAAGCGCCCCTCCATCTCTGTGCCGTATTGAGCCCCACGCTCCTCTCCGTCTCAGTGCCCTCGTCGCTCTGCCTCACGTGACTTGTGAGTCGACTCAAAGCGCCCCTCCATCTCTGTGCCGTATTGAGCCCCACGCTCCTCTCCGTCTCAGTGCCCTCGTCGCTCTGCCTCACGTGACTTGTGAGTCGACTCAAAGCGCCCCTCCATCTCTGTGCCGTATTGAGCCCCACGCTCCTCTCCGTCTCAGTGCCCTCGTCGCTCTGCCTCACGTGACTTGTGAGTCGACTCAAAGCGCCCCTCCATCTCTGTGCCGTATTGAGCCCCACGCTCCTCTCCGTCTCAGTGCCCTCGTCGCTCTGCCTCACGTGACTTGTGAGTCGACTCAAAGCGCCCCTCCATCTCTGTGCCGTATTGAGCCCCACGCTCCTCTCCGTCTCAGTGCCCTCGTCGCTCTGCCTCACGTGACTTGTGAGTCGACTCAAAGCGCCCCTCCATCTCTGTGCCGTATTGAGCCCCACGCTCCTCTCCGTCTCAGTGCCCTCGTCGCTCTGCCTCACGTGACTTGTGAGTCGACTCAAAGCGCCCCTCCATCTCTGTGCCGTATTGAGCCCCACGCTCCTCTCCGTCTCAGTGCCCTCGTCGCTCTGCCTCACGTGACTTGTGAGTCGACTCAAAGCGCCCCTCCATCTCTGTGCCGTATTGAGCCCCACGCTCCTCTCCGTCTCAGTGCCCTCGTCGCTCTGCCTCACGTGACTTGTGAGTCGACTCAAAGCGCCCCTCCATCTCTGTGCCGTATTGAGCCCCACGCTCCTCTCCGTCTCAGTGCCCTCGTCGCTCTGCCTCACGTGACTTGTGAGTCGACTCAAAGCGCCCCTCCATCTCTGTGCCGTATTGAGCCCCACGCTCCTCTCCGTCTCAGTGCCCTCGTCGCTCTGCCTCACGTGACTTGTGAGTCGACTCAAAGCGCCCCTCCATCTCTGTGCCGTATTGAGCCCCACGCTCCTCTCCGTCTCAGTGCCCTCGTCGCTCTGCCTCACGTGACTTGTGAGTCGACTCAAAGCGCCCCTCCATCTCTGTGCCGTATTGAGCCCCACGCTCCTCTCCGTCTCAGTGCCCTCGTCGCTCTGCCTCACGTGACTTGTGAGTCGACTCAAAGCGCCCCTCCATCTCTGTGCCGTATTGAGCCCCACGCTCCTCTCCGTCTCAGTGCCCTCGTCGCTCTGCCTCACGTGACTTGTGAGTCGACTCAAAGCGCCCCTCCATCTCTGTGCCGTATTGAGCCCCACGCTCCTCTCCGTCTCAGTGCCCTCGTCGCTCTGCCTCACGTGACTTGTGAGTCGACTCAAAGCGCCCCTCCATCTCTGTGCCGTATTGAGCCCCACGCTCCTCTCCGTCTCAGTGCCCTCGTCGCTCTGCCTCACGTGACTTGTGAGTCGACTCAAAGCGCCCCTCCATCTCTGTGCCGTATTGAGCCCCACGCTCCTCTCCGTCTCAGTGCCCTCGTCGCTCTGCCTCACGTGACTTGTGAGTCGACTCAAAGCGCCCCTCCATCTCTGTGCCCTATTGAGCCCCACGCTCCTCTCCGTCTCAGTGCCCTCGTCGCTCTGCCTCACGTGACTTGTGAGTCGACTCAAAGCGCCCCTCCATCTCTGTGCCCTATTGAGCCCCACGCTCCTCTCCGTCTCAGTGCCCTCGTCGCTCTGCCTCACGTGACTTGTGAGTCGACTCAAAGCGCCCCTCCATCTCTGTGCCCTATTGAGCCCCACGCTCCTCTCCGTCTCAGTGCCCTCGTCGCTCTGCCTCACGTGACTTGTGAGTCGACTCAAAGCGCCCCTCCATCTCTGTGCCCTATTGAGCCCCACGCTCCTCTCCGTCTCAGTGCCCTCGTCGCTCTGCCTCACGTGACTTGTGAGTCGACTCAAAGCGCCCCTCCATCTCTGTGCCCTATTGAGCCCCACGCTCCTCTCCGTCTCAGTGCCCTCGTCGCTCTGCCTCACGTGACTTGTGAGTCGACTCAAAGCGCCCCTCCATCTCTGTGCCCTATTGAGCCCCACGCTCCTCTCCGTCTCAGTGCCCTCGTCGCTCTGCCTCACGTGACCTGTCAGTCGACTCAAAGCGCCCCTCCATCTCTGTGCCGTATTGAGCCCCACGCACCTCTCCGTCCCAGTGCCCTCGTCGCTCTGCCTCACGTGACCTGTCAGTCGACTCAAAGCGCGCCTCCATCTCGGTGCCGTATTGAGCCCCACGCACCCCTCCGTCCCAGTGCCCTCGTCGCTCTGCCTCACGTGACCTGTCAGTCGACTCAAAGCGCCCCTCCATCTCGGTGCCGTATTGAGCCCCACGCACCCCTCCGTCCCAGTGCCCTCGTCGCTCTGCCTCACGTGACCTGTCAGTCGACTCAAAGCGCGCCTCCATCTCGGTGCCGTATTGAGCCCCACGCACCCCTCCGTCCCAGTGCCCTCGTCGCTCTGCCTCACGTGATCTGTCAGTCGACTCAAAGCGCGCCTCCATCTCGGTGCCGTATTGAGCCCCACGCACCCCTCCGTCCCAGTGCCCTCGTCGCTCTGCCTCACGTGATCTGTCAGTCGACTCAAAGCGCGCCTCCATCTCGGTGCCGTATTGAGCCCCACGCACCCCTCCGTCCCAGTGCCCTCGTCGCTCTGCCTCACGTGATCTGTCAGTCGACTCAAAGCGCGCCTCCATCTCGGTGCCGTATTGAGCCCCACGCACCCCTCCGTCCCAGTGCCCTCGTCGCTCTGCCTCACGTGACTTGTGAGTCGACTCAAAGCGCGCCTCCATCTCGGTGCCGTATTGAGCCCCACGCACCCCTCCGTCCCAGTGCCCTCGTCGCTCTGCCTCACGTGACTTGTGAGTCGACTCAAAGCGCGCCTCCATCTCGGTGCCGTATTGAGCCCCACGCACCCCTCCGTCCCAGTGCCCTCGTCGCTCTGCCTCACGTGACTTGTGAGTCGACTCAAAGCGCGCCTCCATCTCGGTGCTGTATTGAGCCCCACGCACCCCTCCGTCTCAGTGCCCTCGTCGCTCTGCCTCACGTGACTTGTGAGTCGACTCAAAGCGCGCCTCCATCTCGGTGCTGTATTGAGCCCCACGCACCCCTCCGTCTCAGTGCCCTCGTCGCTCTGCCTCACGTGACTTGTGAGTCGACTCAAAGCGCGCCTCCATCTCGGTGCTGTATTGAGCCCCACGCACCCCTCCGTCTCAGTGCCCTCGTCGCTCTGCCTCACGTGACTTGTGAGTCGACTCAAAGCGCGCCTCCATCTCGGTGCTGTATTGAGCCCCACGCACCCCTCCGTCTCAGTGCCCTCGTCGCTCTGCCTCACGTGACATGTGAGTCGACTCAAAGCGCGCCTCCATCTCGGTGCTGTATTGAGCCCCACGCACCTCTCCGTCTCAGTGCCCTTCTCGCTCTGCCTCACGTGACATGTGAGTCGACTCAAAGCGCGCCTCCATCTCGGTGCTGTATTGAGCCACACGCACCTCTCCGTCTCAGTGCCCTTCTCGCTCTGCCTCACGCGACCTGTGAGTCGACTCAAAGCGCGCCTCCATCTCTGTGCCGTATTGAGCCCCACGCACCTCTCCATCTCAGTGCCCTTGTCGCTCTGCCTCACGCGACCTGTGAGTCGACTCAAAGCGCGCCTCCATCTCTGTGCCGTATTGAGCCCCACGCACCTCTCCATCTCAGTGCCCTTGTCGCTCTGCCTCACGCGACCTGTGAGTCGACTCAAAGCGCGCCTCCATCTCTGTGCCGTATTGAGCCCCACGCACCTCTCCATCTCAGTGCCCTTGTCGCTCTGCCTCACGCGACCTGTGAGTCGACTCAAAGGGCGCCTCCATCTCTGCCCGTGCCTGTGCTGCCCGTTGCTGCCCGTGCCTGTGCTGCCCGTGCCTGTGCTGCCCGTTGCTGCCCGTGCCTGTGCTGCCCGTGCTCTTCCCCCTCCCCCCCCCTCACTCTTCTTTCGTCGTCTCCCTGCTGCGCGTGCAGCCGTGGAACGGAGGGTATGGGGGTGGCGGGTGTGGGGGTGATACGTGTGCGTCGTCCCTTCCTTCTCCTCCTCCGTCTCCTACTGCTGCAGCTGCCGCTAAGGGGGGTGGATGTGTGGGAGCCGAGGGGAGTGGCGCTAGGGGGGTGCCGTGGTAGTGGATCTAGGGGTGCAGCACGGGGTGTGTGAGAAGGGGGTGTGGGACAGTTAGGGGAGGTTGAGCGGAGGTCGCCATCGTGTTGTCAGCAGCGCCAGTAGTCCGGAGACCTCGTGCTCTCGGTAGCCCAGCGAGCCTGCTTCGCCAGTTGCCTGTGGGTCCGTTACTCCTGCCGCTCGTCGTAGCCGCGGAGTCAGATACTCCCGTAGTCCGGTGCCCTCGTGCGCTCGGTAGCCACTGTGCGCGCCGCTCCTGTTGCCCGTGCGACTGCGGCTTCACCCGTCGCCTTCTCTCTCCACTCTCCTCACTGTTCCTTCTCCTCCTCCTCCCTACGCCTCTACTTTTGCTGTGCCCTTCAGGGTGTACCACTTCATGGGTATTCTGCTCAATGGCTATTCCTGCATGCACTTAGGGGGTGTGTTAGAATATATCTTATATATATGTCTGTATAAGTGCATGTAGTCCTAGCTGTAGAGTAGTTACCTAGTGTTTTGTGTGGTGGTGCACCACTCCTTGCTGGTTCTCTTCTATTTGTACCTCTCTTTTCATAGTGCAACCTCTCCTTTGCTTGGACTCCTCCTTTTGCCTAGGCTAAACCCTAGTTACCTAGTCCAAAGTCATGCCTATTATTTCAACCCACGCACCTCTCCATCTCCGTGCCCTTGTCGCTCTGCCTCGCGCGACCTGTGAGGCGACTCAAAGCGCGCGCCTCCATCTCCGTGCCGTAGTGAGCCCCACGCACCTCTCCTCTCCATCTCCGTGCCCTTGTCGCTCTGCCTCGCGCGACCTGTGAGGCGACTCAAAGCGCGCGCCTCCGTCTCCGTGCCGTAGTGAGCCCCACGCACCTCTCCTCTCCATCTCCGTGCCCTTGTCGCTCTGCCTCGCGCGACCTGTGAGGCGACTCAAAGCGCGCGCCTCCGTCTCCGTGCCGTAGTGAGCCCCACGCACCTCTCCTCTCCATCTCGGTGCCCTTGTCGCTCTGCCTCGCGCGACCTGTGAGGCGACTCAAAGCGCGCGCCTCCGTCTCCGTGCCGTAGTGAGCCCCACGCACCTCTCCTCTCCATCTCGGTGCCCTTGTCGCTCTGCCTCGCGCGACCTGTGAGGCGACTCAAAGCGCGCGCCTCCGTCTCCGTGCCGTAGTGAGCCCCACGCCCCTCTCCTCTCCATCTCGGTGCCCTTGTCGCTCTGCCTCGCGCGACCTGTGAGGCGACTCAAAGCGCGCGCCTCCGTCTCCGTGCCGTAGTGAGCCCCACGCCCCTCTCCTCTCCATCTCGGTGCCCTTGTCGCTCTGCCTCGCGCGACCTGTGAGGCGACTCAAAGCGCGCGCCTCCGTCTCCGTGCCGTAGTGAGCCCCACGCCCCTCTCCTCTCCATCTCGGTGCCCTTGTCGCTCTGCCTCGCGCGACCTGTGAGGCGACTCAAAGCGCGCGCCTCCGTCTCCGTGCCGTAGTGAGCCCCACGCCCCTCTCCTCTCCATCTCGGTGCCCTTGTCGCTCTGCCTCGCGCGACCTGTGAGGCGACTCAAAGCGCGCGCCTCCGTCTCCGTGCCGTAGTGAGCCCCACGCCCCTCTCCTCTCCATCTCCGTGCCCTTGTCGCTCTGCCTCGCGCGACCTGTGAGTCGACTCAAAGCGCGCGCCTCCGTCTCCGTGCCGTAGTGAGCCCCACGCGCCTCTCCATCTCCGTGCCCTTGTCGCTCTGCCTCGCGCGACCTGTGAGTCGACTCAAAACGCACCTCCGTCTCCGTGCCGTAGTGAGCCCCACGCGCCTCTCCATCTCCGTGCCCTTGTCGCTCTGCCTCGCGCGACCTGTGAGGCGACTCAAAAGCGCGCGCCTCCGTCTCCGTGCCGTAGTGAGCCCCACGCCCTCTCCTCTCCATCTCCGTGCCCTTGTCGCTCTGCCTCGCGCGACCTGTGAGGCGACTCAAAGCGCGCGCCTCCGTCTCCTGTGCCGTAGTGAGCCCCACGCCCTCTCCTCTCCATCTCCGTGCCCTTGTCGCTCTGCCTCGCGCGACCTGTGAGGCGACTCAAAGCGCGAGCCTCCGTCTCCTGTGCCGTAGTGAGCCCCACGCCCCTCTCCTCTCCATCTCCGTGCCCTTGTCGCTCTGCCTCGCGCGACCTGTGAGGCGACTCAAAGCGCGCGCCTCCGTCTCCGTGCCGTAGTGAGCCCCACGCCCCTCTCCTCTCCATCTCCGTGCCCTTGTCGCTCTGCCTCGCGCGACCTGTGAGGCGACTCAAAGCGCGCGCCTCCGTCTCTGTGCCGTAGTGAGCCCCACGCCCTCTCCTCTCCATCTCCGTGCCCTTGTCGCTCTGCCTCGCGCGACCTGTGAGGCGACTCAAAGCGCGCGCCTCCGTCTCCGTGCCGTAGTGAGCCCCACGCCCCTCTCCTCTCCATCTCCGTGCCCTTGTCGCTCTGCCTCGCGCGACCTGTGAGGCGACTCAAAGCGCGCGCCTCCGTCTCCGTGCCGTAGTGAGCCCCACGCCCCTCTCCTCTCCATCTCCGTGCCCTTGTCGCTCTGCCTCGCGCGACCTGTGAGGCGACTCAAAGCGCGCGCCTCCGTCTCCGTGCCGTAGTGAGCCCCACGCCCCTCTCCTCTCCATCTCCGTGCCCTTGTCGCTCTGCCTCGCGCGACCTGTGAGGCGACTCAAAGCGCGCGCCTCCGTCTCCGTGCCGTAGTGAGCCCCACGCCCCTCTCCTCTCCATCTCCGTGCCCTTGTCGCTCTGCCTCGCGCGACCTGTGAGGCGACTCAAAGCGCGCGCCTCCGTCTCCGTGCCGTAGTGAGCCCCACGCCCCTCTCCTCTCCATCTCCGTGCCCTTGTCGCTCTGCCTCGCGCGACCTGTGAGGCGACTCAAAGCGCGAGCCTCCGTCTCCTGTGTCGTAGTGAGCCCCACGCCCTCTCCTCTCCATCTCCGTGCCCTTGTCGCTCTGCCTCGCGCGACCTGTGAGGCGACTCAAAAGCGCAGCCTCCGTCTCCTGTGTCCGTAGTGAGCCCCACGCCCTCTCCTCTCCATCTCCGTGCCCTTGTCGCTCTGCCTCGCGCGACCTTGTGAGTCGACTCAAAGCGCGAGCCTCCGTCGCTGTGTCCGTAGTGAGCCCCACGCGCCTCTCCATCTCCGTGCCCTTGTCGCTCTGCCTCGCGCGACTTGTGAGTCGACTCAAAAGCGCAGCCTCCGTCGCTGTGTCGTAGTGAGCCCCACGCGCCTCTCCATCTCCGTGCCCTTGTCGCTCTGCCTCGCGCGACTTGTGAGTCGACTCAAAACGCACCTCCGTCGCCTGTGTCGTAGTGAGCCCCACGCGCCTCTCCATCTCCGTGCCCTTGTCGCTCTGCCTCGCGCGACTTGTGAGTCGACTCAAAACGCACCTCCGTCGCTGTGTCGTAGTGAGCCCCACGCGCCTCTCCATCTCCGTGCCCTTGTCGCTCTGCCTCGCGCGACTTGTGAGTCGACTCAAAACGCACCTCCGTCGCTGTGTCGTAGTGAGCCCCACGCGCCTCTCCATCTCCGTGCCCTTGTCGCTCTGCCTCGCGCGACTTGTGAGTCGACTCAAAACGCACCTCCGTCGCTGTGTCGTAGTGAGCCCCACGCGCCTCTCCATCTCCGTGCCCTTGTCGCTCTGCCTCGCGCGACTTGTGAGTCGACTCAAAACGCACCTCCGTCGCTGTGTCGTAGTGAGCCCCACGCGCCTCTCCATCTCCGTGCCCTTGTCGCTCTGCCTCGCGCGACTTGTGAGTCGACTCAAAACGCACCTCCGTCGCTGTGTCGTAGTGAGCCCCACGCGCCTCTCCATCTCCGTGCCCTTGTCGCTCTGCCTCGCGCGACTTGTGAGTCGACTCAAAACGCACCTCCGTCGCTGTGTCGTAGTGAGCCCCACGCGCCTCTCCATCTCCGTGCCCTTGTCGCTCTGCCTCGCGCGACTTGTGAGTCGACTCAAAACGCACCTCCGTCGCTGTGTCGTAGTGAGCCCCACGCGCCTCTCCATCTCCGTGCCCTTGTCGCTCTGCCTCGCGCGACTTGTGAGTCGACTCAAAACGCACCTCCGTCGCTGTGTCGTAGTGAGCCCCACGCGCCTCTCCATCTCCGTGCCCTTGTCGCTCTGCCTCGCGCGACTTGTGAGTCGACTCAAAACGCACCTCCGTCGCTGTGTCGTAGTGAGCCCCACGCGCCTCTCCATCTCCGTGCCCTTGTCGCTCTGCCTCGCGCGACTTGTGAGTCGACTCAAAACGCACCTCCGTCGCTGTGTCATAGTGAGCCCCACGCGCCTCTCCATCTCCGTGCCCGTAGGGAGAATGGGGCGGGGTGATGGAAAGCGGGAGAATGGGGCGGGGTGATGGAAAGCGGGAGAATGGGGCTGGGTGATGGAAAGAGGGAGAATGGGGCGGGGCGATGGAAAGCGGGAGAATGGGGCGGGGTGATGGAAAGCGGGAGAATGGGGCGGGGTGATGGAAATCGGGAGAATGGGGCTGGGCGATGGAAAGAGGGAGAATGGGGCGGGGTGATGGAAAGAGGGAGAATGAGGCTGGGTGATGGGAAGAGGGAGAATGGGGCGGGGTGATGGAAGGAGGGAGAATGGGGCTGGGTGATGGAAATCGGGATAATGGGGCGGGGTGTTTGAAAGAAGGGGAATGGGGCTGGGTGATGGAAAGAGGGAGAATGGGGCGGGGTGATGGAAAGCAGGAGAATGGGGCGGGGTGATGGAAAGCGGGAGAACGGGGCGGGGTAATGGAAGGAGGGAGAACGGGGCGGGGTGATGGAAAGATAGAGAATGGGGCGGGGTGATGGAAAGCGGGAGAATGGGGCGGGGCAATGGAAAGAGGGAGAATGGGACGAGGCGATGGAAAGCGAGAGAACGGGGCGGGGTGATGGATAGAGGGAGAATGGGGCGGGGTGATGGAAAGAGGGAGAATGGGGCGGGGCGATGGAAAGAGGGAGAATGGGGCGGGGTGATGAAAACAGGGAGAATGGGGTCGGGTGATGGAAAGAGGGAGAATGGGGCTGGGTGATGGAAAGAGGGAGAATGGGGCGGGGCGATGGAAAGAGGGGGAATGGGTCGGGGTGATGCAAAGCGGGAGAATGGGGCGGGGTGATGGAAAGAGGGAGAATGGGGCGGGACGATGGAAAGAGGTAGAATGGGGCGGGGTGATGGAAATCGGGAGAATGGGGCGGGGTGATGGAAAGAGGGAGAATGGGGCGGGGTGATGGAAAGAGGGAGAATGGGGCGGGGTGATGGAAAGAGGGAGAATGGGGCGGGGTGATGGAAAGAGGGAGAATGGGGCGGGGCGATGGAAAGAGGGAGAATGGGGCGGGGCGAAGGAAAGCGGGAGAATGGGGCGGGGCGATGGAAAGAGGGAGAATGAGGCGGGGTGATGGAAAGCGGGAGAATGGGCGGGGTGATGGAAAGAGGGAGAATGGGGCAGGGCGATGGAAGAGGCAGAATGGGGCGGGGTGATGGAAAGAGGGAGAATGGGGCGGGGTGATGGAAAGCGGGAGATTGGGGCGGGGCGATGGAAAGCGGGAGAATGGGGCGGGGCGATGGAAAGCGGGAGAATGGGGCGGGGTGATGGAAAGCGGGAGAATGGGGCGGGGTGATGGAAAGCGGGAGAAAGGGGTGGGGTGATTGAAAGCGGGAGAATGGGGCGAGGTGATGGAAAGCGGGAGAATGGGGCGGGGTGATGGAAAGCGGGAGAATGGGGCGGGGAGATGGAAAGCGGGAAAATAGGGCGGTGCAATGGAAAGAGGGAGAATGGGGCGGGGCGATGGAAAGCGGGTGGAAAGAGGGAGAATGGGGCGGGGTGGTTGAAAGAGGGAGAACGGGGCAGGGTAATGGAAAGAGGGAGAATGGGGCTGGGTGATGGAAAGAGGGGGAATGGGGTGGGGTGATGGATAGAGGGAGAATGGGGCGGGGTGATGGAAATTGGGAGAATGGGGCGGGGTGATAGAAAGAGGGAGAATGGGGCGGGGTGATGGAAAGAGGGAGAATGGGGCGGGGTGATGGAAAGCGGGAGAATGGGGCGGGGTGATGGAAAGAGGGAGAATGGGGCGGGGCGATGGAAAGCGGGAGAATGGGGCGGGGCGATGGAAAGCGGGAGAATGGGGCGGGGTGATGGAAAGCGGGAGAATGGGGCTGGGTGATGGAAAGAGGGAGAATGGGGCGGGGTGATGGAAAGAGGGAGAATGGGGCGGGGTGATGGAAAGAGGGAGAATGGGGCGGGGTGATGGAAAGAGGGAGAATGGGGTTGGGTGATGGAAAGAGGGAGAATGGGGTTGGGTGATGGAAAGAGGGAGAATGGGGCGGGGCGATGGAAAGAGGGAGAATGGGGCGGGGTGATGGAAAGCGGGAGATTGGGGCGGGGTGATGGAAAGAGGGAGAATGGGGGGGGGGCGATGGAAATAGGGAGAATGGGGCGGGGTGATGGAAAGCGGGAGAATGGGGCGGGGTGATGGAAAGAGGGAGAATGGGGTGGGGTGATGGAAAGAGGGAGAATGGGGCGGGGTGATGGAAAGAGAGAGAATGGGGCGGGGTGATGGAAAGAGGGAGAATGGGGCTGGGTGATGGAAAGAGGGAGAATGGGGCTGGGTGATGGAAAGAGGGAGAATGGGGCGGGGCGATGGAAAGCGGGAGAATGGGGCGGGGCGATGGAAAGAGGGAGAATGAGGCGGGGTGATGGAAAGCAGGAGAATGGGGCGGGGTGATGGATAGAGGGAGAATGGGGCGGGGCGATGGGAAGAGGCAGAGTGGGGCGGGGTGATGGAAAGAGGGAGAATGGGGCGGGGTGATGGAAAGCGGGAGATTGGGGCGGGGCGATGGAAAGCGCGAGAATGGGGCGGGGCGATGGTAAGCGGGAGAATGGGGCGGGGTGATGGAAAGCGGGAGAATGGGGCGGGGTGATGGAAAGCGGGAGAATGGGGCGGGATGATTGAAAGTGGGAGAATGGGGCGGGGTGATGGAAAGCGGGAGAATGGGGCGGGGTGATGGAAAGCGGGAGAATGGGGCGGGGAGATGGAAAGCAGGAGAATGGGGCGGGGTGATGGAAAGAGGGAGAATGGGGCGGGGTGATGGAAAGGGGGAGAACGGGGCAGGGTAATGGAAAGAGGGAGAATGGGGCTGGGTGATGGAAAGAGGGAGAATGGGGTGGGGTGCTGGATAGAGGGAGAATGGGGCGGGGAGATGGAAATTGGGAGAATGGGGCGGGGTGATTGAAAGAGGGAGAATGGGGCGGGGTGATGGAAAGAGGGAGAATGGTGTGGGGTGATGGAAAGCGGGAGAATGGGGCTGGGTGATGGAAAGAGGGAGAATGGGGTGGGGCGATGGAAAGCGGGAGAATGGGGCGGGGCGATGGAAAGCTGGAGAATGGGGCGGGGTGATCGAAAGCGGGAGAATGGGGCTGGGTGATGGAAAGAGGGAGAATGGGGCGGGGTGATGGAAAGCGAGAGAATGGGGCTGGGTGATGGAAAGAGGGAGAATGGGGCGGGGTGATGGAAAGAGGGAGAATGGGGCGGGGTGATGGAATGCAGGAGAAGGGGGCGGGGTGATGGAAAGAGGGAGAATGGGGCGGGGTGGTTGAAAGAGGGAGAGCGGGGCAGGGTAATGGAAAGAGGGAGAATGGGGCTGGGTGATGGAAAGAGGGAGAATGGGGTGGGGTGATGGATAGAGGGAGAATGGGGCGGGGTGATGGAAATTGGGAGAATGGGGCGGGGTGATAGAGAGAGGGAGAATGGGGCGGGGTGATGGAAAGAGGGAGAATGGGGCGGGGTGATGGAAAGCGGGAGAATGGGGCGGGGTGATGGAAAGAGGGAGAATGGGGCGGGGCGATGGAAAGCGGGAGAATGGGGCGGGGCGATGGAAAGCGGGAGAATGGGGCGGGGTGATGGAAAGCGGGAGAATGGGGCTGGGTGATGGAAAGAGGGAGAATGGGGCGGGGTGATGGAAAGAGGGAGAATGGGGCGGGGTGATGGAAAGAGGGAGAATGGGGCGGGGTGATGGAAAGAGGGAGAATGGGGTTGGGTGATGGAAAGAGGGAGAATGGGGTTGGGTGGTGGAAAGAGGGAGAATGGGGCGGGGCGATGGAAAGCGGGAGAATAAGGCGGGGCGATGGAAAGAGGGAGAATGAGGCGGGGTGATGGAAAGCAGGAGAATGGGGCGGGGTGATGGATAGAGGGAGAATGGGGCGGGGCGATGGGAAGAGGCAGAGTGGGGCGGGGTGATGGAAAGAGGGAGAATGGGGCGGGGTGATGGAAAGCGGGAGATTGGGGCGGGGTGATGGAAAGAGGGAGAATGGGGGGGGGCGATGGAAAGAGGGAGAATGGGGCGGGGTGATGGAAAGCGGGAGAATGGGGCGGGGTGATGGAAAGAGGGAGTATGGGGTGGGGTGATGGAAAGAGGGAGAATGGGGCGGGGTGATGGAAAGAGAGAGAATGGGGCGGGGTGATGGAAAGAGGGAGAATGGGGCTGGGTGATGGAAAGAGGGAGAATGGGGCTGGGTGATGGAAAGAGGGAGAATGGGGCGGGGCGATGGAAAGCGGGAGAATGGGGCGGGGCGATGGAAAGAGGGAGAATGAGGCGGGGTGATGGAAAGCAGGAGAATGGGGCGGGGTGATGGATAGAGGGAGAATGGGGCGGGGCGATGGAAAGAGGGAGAATGGGGCGGGGTGATGGAAAGCGGGAGATTGGGGCGGGGCAATGGAAAGCGCGAGAATGGGGCAGGGCGATGGTAAGCGGGAGAATGGGGCGGGGTGATGGAAAGCGGGAGAATGGGGCGGGGTGATGGAAAGAGGGAGAACGGGGCGGGGAGATGGAAAGCGGGAAAATAGGGCGGGGCGATGGAAAGAGGGAGAATGGGGCGGGGCGATGGAAAGAGGGAGAATGAGGCGGGGTGATGGAAAGTGGGAGAATGGGGCGGGGTGATGGAAAGCGGGAGAATGGGGCGGGGTGATGGAAAGAGGGAGAATGGGGCGGGGTGATGGAAAGAGGGAGAATGGGGAAGGGTGATGGAAAGAGGGAGAATGGGGCAAGGTGATGGAAAGAGGGAGAATGGGGCTGGGTGATGGAAAGAGGGAGAATGGGGCGGGGCGAGGGAAAGCGGGAGAATGGGGCGGGGCGATGGAAAGAGGGAGAATGAGGCGGGGTGATGGAAAGCGGGAGAATGGGGCGGGGTGATGGAAAGAGGGAGAATGGGGCGGGGCGATGGGAAGAGGCAGAATGGGGTGGGGTGATGGAAAGAGGGAGAATGGGGCGGGGTGATGGAAAGCGGGAGAATGGGGCGGGGTGATGGAAAGCGGGAGAATGGGGCTGGGTGATGGAAAGAGGGAGAATGGGGCGGGGCGATGGAAAGCGGGAGAATGGGGCGGGGTGATGGAAAGCGGGAGAATGGGGCGGGGTGATGGAAATCGGGAGAATGGGGCTGGGCGATGGAAAGAGGGAGAATGGGGCGGGGTGATGGAAAGAGGGAGAATGAGGCTGGGTGATGGGAAGAGGGAGAATGGGGCGGGGTGATGGAAGGAGGGAGAATGGGGCTGGGTGATGGAAATCGGGATAATGGGGCGGGGTGTTTGAAAGAAGGGGAATGGGGCTGGGTGATGGAAAGAGGGAGAATGGGGCGGGGTGATGGAAAGCAGGAGAATGGGGCGGGGTGATGGAAAGCGGGAGAACGGGGCGGGGTAATGGAAGGAGGGAGAACGGGGCGGGGTGATGGAAAGATAGAGAATGGGGCGGGGTGATGGAAAGCGGGAGAATGGGGCGGGGCAATGGAAAGAGGGAGAATGGGACGAGGCGATGGAAAGCGAGAGAACGGGGCGGGGTGATGGATAGAGGGAGAATGGGGCGGGGTGATGGAAAGAGGGAGAATGGGGCGGGGCGATGGAAAGAGGGAGAATGGGGCGGGGTGATGAAAACAGGGAGAATGGGGTCGGGTGATGGAAAGAGGGAGAATGGGGCTGGGTGATGGAAAGAGGGAGAATGGGGCGGGGCGATGGAAAGAGGGGGAATGGGTCGGGGTGATGCAAAGCGGGAGAATGGGGCGGGGTGATGGAAAGAGGGAGAATGGGGCGGGACGATGGAAAGAGGTAGAATGGGGCGGGGTGATGGAAATCGGGAGAATGGGGCGGGGTGATGGAAAGAGGGAGAATGGGGCGGGGTGATGGAAAGAGGGAGAATGGGGCGGGGTGATGGAAAGAGGGAGAATGGGGCGGGGTGATGGAAAGAGGGAGAATGGGGCGGGGCGATGGAAAGAGGGAGAATGGGGCGGGGCGAAGGAAAGCGGGAGAATGGGGCGGGGCGATGGAAAGAGGGAGAATGAGGCGGGGTGATGGAAAGCGGGAGAATGGGCGGGGTGATGGAAAGAGGGAGAATGGGGCAGGGCGATGGAAGAGGCAGAATGGGGCGGGGTGATGGAAAGAGGGAGAATGGGGCGGGGTGATGGAAAGCGGGAGATTGGGGCGGGGCGATGGAAAGCGGGAGAATGGGGCGGGGCGATGGAAAGCGGGAGAATGGGGCGGGGTGATGGAAAGCGGGAGAATGGGGCGGGGTGATGGAAAGCGGGAGAAAGGGGTGGGGTGATTGAAAGCGGGAGAATGGGGCGAGGTGATGGAAAGCGGGAGAATGGGGCGGGGTGATGGAAAGCGGGAGAATGGGGCGGGGAGATGGAAAGCGGGAAAATAGGGCGGTGCAATGGAAAGAGGGAGAATGGGGCGGGGCGATGGAAAGCGGGTGGAAAGAGGGAGAATGGGGCGGGGTGGTTGAAAGAGGGAGAACGGGGCAGGGTAATGGAAAGAGGGAGAATGGGGCTGGGTGATGGAAAGAGGGGGAATGGGGTGGGGTGATGGATAGAGGGAGAATGGGGCGGGGTGATGGAAATTGGGAGAATGGGGCGGGGTGATAGAAAGAGGGAGAATGGGGCGGGGTGATGGAAAGAGGGAGAATGGGGCGGGGTGATGGAAAGCGGGAGAATGGGGCGGGGTGATGGAAAGAGGGAGAATGGGGCGGGGCGATGGAAAGCGGGAGAATGGGGCGGGGCGATGGAAAGCGGGAGAATGGGGCGGGGTGATGGAAAGCGGGAGAATGGGGCTGGGTGATGGAAAGAGGGAGAATGGGGCGGGGTGATGGAAAGAGGGAGAATGGGGCGGGGTGATGGAAAGAGGGAGAATGGGGCGGGGTGATGGAAAGAGGGAGAATGGGGTTGGGTGATGGAAAGAGGGAGAATGGGGTTGGGTGATGGAAAGAGGGAGAATGGGGCGGGGCGATGGAAAGAGGGAGAATGGGGCGGGGTGATGGAAAGCGGGAGATTGGGGCGGGGTGATGGAAAGAGGGAGAATGGGGGGGGGCGATGGAAATAGGGAGAATGGGGCGGGGTGATGGAAAGCGGGAGAATGGGGCGGGGTGATGGAAAGAGGGAGAATGGGGTGGGGTGATGGAAAGAGGGAGAATGGGGCGGGGTGATGGAAAGAGAGAGAATGGGGCGGGGTGATGGAAAGAGGGAGAATGGGGCTGGGTGATGGAAAGAGGGAGAATGGGGCTGGGTGATGGAAAGAGGGAGAATGGGGCGGGGCGATGGAAAGCGGGAGAATGGGGCGGGGCGATGGAAAGAGGGAGAATGAGGCGGGGTGATGGAAAGCAGGAGAATGGGGCGGGGTGATGGATAGAGGGAGAATGGGGCGGGGCGATGGGAAGAGGCAGAGTGGGGCGGGGTGATGGAAAGAGGGAGAATGGGGCGGGGTGATGGAAAGCGGGAGATTGGGGCGGGGGGATGGAAAGCGCGAGAATGGGGCGGGGCGATGGTAAGCGGGAGAATGGGGCGGGGTGATGGAAAGTGGGAGAATGGGGCGGGGTGATGGAAAGCGGGAGAATGGGGCGGGATGATTGAAAGTGGGAGAATGGGGCGGGGTGATGGAAAGCGGGAGAATGGGGCGGGGTGATGGAAAGCGGGAGAATGGGGCGGGGAGATGGAAAGCAGGAGAATGGGGCGGGGTGATGGAAAGAGGGGGAATGGGTCGGGGTGATGCAAAGCGGGAGAATGGGGCGGGGTGATGGAAAGAGGGAGAATGGGGCGGGACGATGGAAAGAGGTAGAATGGGGCGGGGTGATGGAAATCGGGAGAATGGGGCGGGGTGATGGAAAGAGGGAGAATGGGGCGGGGTGATGGAAAGAGGGAGAATGGGGCGGGGTGATGGAAAGAGGGAGAATGGGGCGGGGTGATGGAAAGAGGGAGAATGGGGCGGGGCGATGGAAAGAGGGAGAATGGGGCGGGGCGAAGGAAAGCGGGAGAATGGGGCGGGGCGATGGAAAGAGGGAGAATGAGGCGGGGTGATGGAAAGCGGGAGAATGGGCGGGGTGATGGAAAGAGGGAGAATGGGGCAGGGCGATGGAAGAGGCAGAATGGGGCGGGGTGATGGAAAGAGGGAGAATGGGGCGGGGTGATGGAAAGCGGGAGATTGGGGCGGGGCGATGGAAAGCGGGAGAATGGGGCGGGGCGATGGAAAGCGGGAGAATGGGGCGGGGTGATGGAAAGCGGGAGAATGGGGCGGGGTGATGGAAAGCGGGAGAAAGGGGTGGGGTGATTGAAAGCGGGAGAATGGGGCGAGGTGATGGAAAGCGGGAGAATGGGGCGGGGTGATGGAAAGCGGGAGAATGGGGCGGGGAGATGGAAAGCGGGAAAATAGGGCGGTGCAATGGAAAGAGGGAGAATGGGGCGGGGCGATGGAAAGCGGGTGGAAAGAGGGAGAATGGGGCGGGGTGGTTGAAAGAGGGAGAACGGGGCAGGGTAATGGAAAGAGGGAGAATGGGGCTGGGTGATGGAAAGAGGGGGAATGGGGTGGGGTGATGGATAGAGGGAGAATGGGGCGGGGTGATGGAAATTGGGAGAATGGGGCGGGGTGATAGAAAGAGGGAGAATGGGGCGGGGTGATGGAAAGAGGGAGAATGGGGCGGGGTGATGGAAAGCGGGAGAATGGGGCGGGGTGATGGAAAGAGGGAGAATGGGGCGGGGCGATGGAAAGCGGGAGAATGGGGCGGGGCGATGGAAAGCGGGAGAATGGGGCGGGGTGATGGAAAGCGGGAGAATGGGGCTGGGTGATGGAAAGAGGGAGAATGGGGCGGGGTGATGGAAAGAGGGAGAATGGGGCGGGGTGATGGAAAGAGGGAGAATGGGGCGGGGTGATGGAAAGAGGGAGAATGGGGTTGGGTGATGGAAAGAGGGAGAATGGGGTTGGGTGATGGAAAGAGGGAGAATGGGGCGGGGCGATGGAAAGAGGGAGAATGGGGCGGGGTGATGGAAAGCGGGAGATTGGGGCGGGGTGATGGAAAGAGGGAGAATGGGGGGGGGCGATGGAAATAGGGAGAATGGGGCGGGGTGATGGAAAGCGGGAGAATGGGGCGGGGTGATGGAAAGAGGGAGAATGGGGTGGGGTGATGGAAAGAGGGAGAATGGGGCGGGGTGATGGAAAGAGAGAGAATGGGGCGGGGTGATGGAAAGAGGGAGAATGGGGCTGGGTGATGGAAAGAGGGAGAATGGGGCTGGGTGATGGAAAGAGGGAGAATGGGGCGGGGCGATGGAAAGCGGGAGAATGGGGCGGGGCGATGGAAAGAGGGAGAATGAGGCGGGGTGATGGAAAGCAGGAGAATGGGGCGGGGTGATGGATAGAGGGAGAATGGGGCGGGGCGATGGGAAGAGGCAGAGTGGGGCGGGGTGATGGAAAGAGGGAGAATGGGGCGGGGTGATGGAAAGCGGGAGATTGGGGCGGGGGGATGGAAAGCGCGAGAATGGGGCGGGGCGATGGTAAGCGGGAGAATGGGGCGGGTGATGGAAAGTGGGAGAATGGGGCGGGGTGATGGAAAGCGGGAGAATGGGGCGGGATGATTGAAAGTGGGAGAATGGGGCGGGGTGATGGAAAGCGGGAGAATGGGGCGGGGTGATGGAAAGCGGGAGAATGGGGCGGGGAGATGGAAAGCAGGAGAATGGGGCGGGGTGATGGAAAGAGGGAGAATGGGGCGGGGTGATGGAAAGAGGGAGAACGGGGCAGGGTAATGGAAAGAGGGAGAATGGGGCTGGGTGATGGAAAGAGGGAGAATGGGGTGGGGTGCTGGATAGAGGGAGAATGGGGCGGGGAGATGGAAATTGGGAGAATGGGGCGGGGTGATTGAAAGAGGGAGAATGGGGCGGGGTGATGGAAAGAGGGAGAATGGTGTGGGGTGATGGAAAGCGGGAGAATGGGGCGGGGTGATGGAAAGAGGGAGAATGGGGCGGGGTGATGGAAAGAGGGAGAATGGGGAAGGGTGATGGAAAGAGGGAGAATGGGGCAAGGTGATGGAAAGAGGGAGAATGGGGCTGGGTGATGGAAAGAGGGAGAATGGGGCGGGGCGAGGGAAAGCGGGAGAATGGGGCGGGGCGATGGAAAGAGGGAGAATGAGGCGGGGTGATGGAAAGCGGGAGAATGGGGCGGGGTGATGGAAAGAGGGAGAATGGGGCGGGGCGATGGGAAGAGGCAGAATGGGGTGGGGTGATGGAAAGAGGGAGAATGGGGCGGGGTGATGGAAAGCGGGAGAATGGGGCGGGGTGATGGAAAGCGGGAGAATGGGGCTGGGTGATGGAAAGAGGGAGAATGGGGCGGGGCGATGGAAAGCGGGAGAATGGGGCGGGGTGATGGAAAGCGGGAGAATGGGGCGGGGTGATGGAAATCGGGAGAATGGGGCTGGGCGATGGAAAGAGGGAGAATGGGGCGGGGTGATGGAAAGAGGGAGAATGAGGCTGGGTGATGGGAAGAGGGAGAATGGGGCGGGGTGATGGAAGGAGGGAGAATGGGGCTGGGTGATGGAAATCGGGATAATGGGGCGGGGTGTTTGAAAGAAGGGGAATGGGGCTGGGTGATGGAAAGAGGGAGAATGGGGCGGGGTGATGGAAAGCAGGAGAATGGGGCGGGGTGATGGAAAGCGGGAGAACGGGGCGGGGTAATGGAAGGAGGGAGAACGGGGCGGGGTGATGGAAAGATAGAGAATGGGGCGGGGTGATGGAAAGCGGGAGAATGGGGCGGGGCAATGGAAAGAGGGAGAATGGGACGAGGCGATGGAAAGCGAGAGAACGGGGCGGGGTGATGGATAGAGGGAGAATGGGGCGGGGTGATGGAAAGAGGGAGAATGGGGCGGGGCGATGGAAAGAGGGAGAATGGGGCGGGGTGATGAAAACAGGGAGAATGGGGTCGGGTGATGGAAAGAGGGAGAATGGGGCTGGGTGATGGAAAGAGGGAGAATGGGGCGGGGCGATGGAAAGAGGGGGAATGGGTCGGGGTGATGCAAAGCGGGAGAATGGGGCGGGGTGATGGAAAGAGGGAGAATGGGGCGGGACGATGGAAAGAGGTAGAATGGGGCGGGGTGATGGAAATCGGGAGAATGGGGCGGGGTGATGGAAAGAGGGAGAATGGGGCGGGGTGATGGAAAGAGGGAGAATGGGGCGGGGTGATGGAAAGAGGGAGAATGGGGCGGGGTGATGGAAAGAGGGAGAATGGGGCGGGGCGATGGAAAGAGGGAGAATGGGGCGGGGCGAAGGAAAGCGGGAGAATGGGGCGGGGCGATGGAAAGAGGGAGAATGAGGCGGGGTGATGGAAAGCGGGAGAATGGGCGGGGTGATGGAAAGAGGGAGAATGGGGCAGGGCGATGGAAGAGGCAGAATGGGGCGGGGTGATGGAAAGAGGGAGAATGGGGCGGGGTGATGGAAAGCGGGAGATTGGGGCGGGGCGATGGAAAGCGGGAGAATGGGGCGGGGCGATGGAAAGCGGGAGAATGGGGCGGGGTGATGGAAAGCGGGAGAATGGGGCGGGGTGATGGAAAGCGGGAGAAAGGGGTGGGGTGATTGAAAGCGGGAGAATGGGGCGAGGTGATGGAAAGCGGGAGAATGGGGCGGGGTGATGGAAAGCGGGAGAATGGGGCGGGGAGATGGAAAGCGGGAAAATAGGGCGGTGCAATGGAAAGAGGGAGAATGGGGCGGGGCGATGGAAAGCGGGTGGAAAGAGGGAGAATGGGGCGGGGTGGTTGAAAGAGGGAGAACGGGGCAGGGTAATGGAAAGAGGGAGAATGGGGCTGGGTGATGGAAAGAGGGGGAATGGGGTGGGGTGATGGATAGAGGGAGAATGGGGCGGGGTGATGGAAATTGGGAGAATGGGGCGGGGTGATAGAAAGAGGGAGAATGGGGCGGGGTGATGGAAAGAGGGAGAATGGGGCGGGGTGATGGAAAGCGGGAGAATGGGGCGGGGTGATGGAAAGAGGGAGAATGGGGCGGGGCGATGGAAAGCGGGAGAATGGGGCGGGGCGATGGAAAGCGGGAGAATGGGGCGGGGTGATGGAAAGCGGGAGAATGGGGCTGGGTGATGGAAAGAGGGAGAATGGGGCGGGGTGATGGAAAGAGGGAGAATGGGGCGGGGTGATGGAAAGAGGGAGAATGGGGCGGGGTGATGGAAAGAGGGAGAATGGGGTTGGGTGATGGAAAGAGGGAGAATGGGGTTGGGTGATGGAAAGAGGGAGAATGGGGCGGGGCGATGGAAAGAGGGAGAATGGGGCGGGGTGATGGAAAGCGGGAGATTGGGGCGGGGTGATGGAAAGAGGGAGAATGGGGGGGGGCGATGGAAATAGGGAGAATGGGGCGGGGTGATGGAAAGCGGGAGAATGGGGCGGGGTGATGGAAAGAGGGAGAATGGGGTGGGGTGATGGAAAGAGGGAGAATGGGGCGGGGTGATGGAAAGAGAGAGAATGGGGCGGGGTGATGGAAAGAGGGAGAATGGGGCTGGGTGATGGAAAGAGGGAGAATGGGGCTGGGTGATGGAAAGAGGGAGAATGGGGCGGGGCGATGGAAAGCGGGAGAATGGGGCGGGGCGATGGAAAGAGGGAGAATGAGGCGGGGTGATGGAAAGCAGGAGAATGGGGCGGGGTGATGGATAGAGGGAGAATGGGGCGGGGCGATGGGAAGAGGCAGAGTGGGGCGGGGTGATGGAAAGAGGGAGAATGGGGCGGGGTGATGGAAAGCGGGAGATTGGGGCGGGGGGATGGAAAGCGCGAGAATGGGGCGGGGCGATGGTAAGCGGGAGAATGGGGCGGGGTGATGGAAAGTGGGAGAATGGGGCGGGGTGATGGAAAGCGGGAGAATGGGGCGGGATGATTGAAAGTGGGAGAATGGGGCGGGGTGATGGAAAGCGGGAGAATGGGGCGGGGGTGATGGAAAGCGGGAGAATGGGGCGGGGAGATGGAAAGCAGGAGAATGGGGCGGGGATGATGGAAAGAGGGAGAATGGGGCGGGGTGATGGAAAGAGGGAGAACGGGGCAGGGTAATGGAAAGAGGGAGAATGGGGCTGGGTGATGGAAAGAGGGAGAATGGGGTGGGGTGCTGGATAGAGGGAGAATGGGGCGGGGAGATGGAAATTGGGAGAATGGGGCGGGGTGATTGAAAGAGGGAGAATGGGGCGGGGTGATGGAAAGAGGGAGAATGGTGTGGGGTGATGGAAAGCGGGAGAATGGGGCTGGGTGATGGAAAGAGGGAGAATGGGGTGGGGCGATGGAAAGCGGGAGAATGGGGCGGGGCGATGGAAAGCTGGAGAATGGGGCGGGGTGATCGAAAGCGGGAGAATGGGGCTGGGTGATGGAAAGAGGGAGAATGGGGCGGGGTGATGGAAAGCGAGAGAATGGGGCTGGGTGATGGAAAGAGGGAGAATGGGGCGGGGTGATGGAAAGAGGGAGAATGGGGCGGGGTGATGGAATGCAGGAGAAGGGGGCGGGGTGATGGAAAGAGGGAGAATGGGGCGGGGTGGTTGAAAGAGGGAGAGCGGGGCAGGGTAATGGAAAGAGGGAGAATGGGGCTGGGTGATGGAAAGAGGGAGAATGGGGTGGGGTGATGGATAGAGGGAGAATGGGGCGGGGTGATGGAAATTGGGAGAATGGGGCGGGGTGATAGAGAGAGGGAGAATGGGGCGGGGTGATGGAAAGAGGGAGAATGGGGCGGGGTGATGGAAAGCGGGAGAATGGGGCGGGGTGATGGAAAGAGGGAGAATGGGGCGGGCGCGATGGAAAGCGGGAGAATGGGGCGGGGCGATGGAAAGCGGGAGAATGGGGCGGGGTGATGGAAAGCGGGAGAATGGGGCTGGGTGATGGAAAGAGGGAGAATGGGGCGGGGTGATGGAAAGAGGGAGAATGGGGCGGGGTGATGGAAAGAGGGAGAATGGGGCGGGGTGATGGAAAGAGGGAGAATGGGGTTGGGTGATGGAAAGAGGCAGAATGGGGTTGGGTGGTGGAAAGAGGGAGAATGGGGCGGGGCGATGGAAAGCGGGAGAATGGGGCGGGGCGATGGAAAGAGGGAGAATGAGGCGGGGTGATGGAAAGCAGGAGAATGGGGCGGGGTGATGGATAGAGGAGAATGGGGCGGGGCGATGGGAAGAGGCGAGTGGGGGGGCGGGGTGATGAAAGAGGGAGAATGGGGCGGGGTGATGGAAAGCGGGAGATTGGGGCGGGGTGATGGAACGGGAGAAGGGGAGAAGGGGGGGGGGGCGATGGAAAGAGGGAGAATGGGGCGGGGTGATGGAAAAGCGGGAGATGGGGGCGGGGTGATGGAAAGAGGGAGTATGGGGGTGGGGTGATGGAAATAGGGAGAATGGGGGGGGCGGGGTGATGGAAAGAGAGAGAATGGGGGCGGGGTGATGGAAAGAGGGAGAATGGGGCTGGTGATGGAAAGAGGGAGAATGGGGCTGGGTGATGGAAAGAGGGAGAATGGGGGCGGGGCGATGGAAAGCGGAGAATGGGGCGGGGCGATGGAAAAGAGGGAGAATGAGGCGGGGTGATGGAAAGCAGGAGAATGGGGCGGGGGTGATGGATAGAGGGAGAATGGGGCGGGGCGATGGAAAGAGGAGAGAATGGTGGGCGGGGTGATGGGAAAGCGGGAGATTGGGGCGGGGC